>JAJEJO010004944.1:68189-111698 GCA_020662805.1 Glaucomys volans
GAATTGAACACAGCGCCTTGTGTATGCAAGGCAAGCACTCTACCAACTGAGCTATATCCCCAGCCCCAAAACATAAATTTTTAATTCTGGGATTTTCCATGTAATATTTTAAGACTGCAACTGACTGTAGGTAAAAAGTTAAGGAAAGTAAAACTGAGGATGAGGAGTGTATGAATTCATTTCCTAATGTTACAACAGAACACCCGACACTGGGTAATTTATGAAGTAAAGGAGTTAATTTCAGCCTCACAGTTCCTCAGGCTGGCTAGTCACTATTATATTTAAGCTAGTTTGAAATGAATTCTCGCATGGTGCTAGAACCTGCTCAGTTTCTGCTAAAGGCCTTGAACTGCTGTAGCTCATGGCAGAAAGCAGAAAGGAAACAGGCCCATGGAAAAGAAACAAAACACAGGGGCTCCCTTGCATTCAAACAATCTGCTCCCACACCTGGTGCCTGTCTGTAATCCCATACACTTGAGAGGCTGAGGCAAGAGGACTTCAAATTCAAGGTCAGTCTGCGCAATTTAGTGAGACCCTGACTCAAAATAAAAAATTTAAAAAGGGCTGGGGATGTAGCTCAGTGACACAGTGCCCAGGTTCAATGTCCAGTTCTGCAAAATAAATAAAAACGATTTTGGTGATGGTTGCCACAACTCTGCATATACTAAAAACCATGCCGGGCGTGGTGGTACACGCCTGTAATCCAAGTGACTTGGGAGGCTGAGTCAGGAGGATCGAAAGTTCAAAGCCAGCCTCAGCAACTTAGCGAGGCCCTAAGCAACTCAGTGAGATCCTGTCTCTAAATAAAATACAAAATAGGGCTGGGGATGTGGCTCAGTAGCCGAGTGTCCCTGAGTTCAATCCCTGGTTCCAAAAAAAAAAAAAAAAAAACCCCATGAATTATGTACTTTCAATAGGTGAATTATATGGTATGTGAACTACATTTCAATAAAGCTGTTACAAAAGGGGAGAGGTCAGATCTGAAGTAATTGAGTATGGAGTATCTGGCTTTCTGAACTTCTAGATTCCAGTCCTATACCCCCATAGATCTTACAACTTCCTACCCCAAACCCTACCATCAAACCAAATACATTTATGAACCTTTTGATTCACTATTATATATAAGCTAGGTTGAAATGAATTCTGTTCCTTCCACCTAAGGGTCCTAAGGAAAAAAATATATATTATTATTAAGAACTAAAGGCATGCTGGGCATGGGTGACAAACGCCTGTAATCCCAGCTACTCCAGAGGCTGTGGCAGGAGGATCATAAGTTTTACGCCAGTCTGGGCAACTTAGGAAGATTTACCTCAAAAAAAAAAAAATTTTTTTTTAAAGGGGTTGGGAGTTTAACTCATTGTCATAGGCCACCCCTGGATTTAATACACACACACACACACACACACACACACACACACGCCCAGGTAAAGGTGTGAAGAGTGGTTGCTCAAACACATATTTGCGACATAAATGAACAGTAACAGCAGCAACAGACTGCTTGCTTACATCTGGGATTCTATACTAAGTACTCTCCATCAATCATTTAATAGTTATGAGGTACTATTTAGACAGATACTAGGTTTGCAATCTACCTTCGTTATTTAACAAGGTTTCTGAACTTAGAGAAACCCCAGGCATGAGGTTTCTCAGGTACAAAATTAAGAATAGCACAAACTTGACTGAAAAAAATTAACTGAACTGCAGTGAAGAGTAAGTAGGATAATGTGTATACAACACCTAGATTCATTCTATTACATAAGAAGCACTCTGAAAGCTGACTCTCTCTGCTATTACAAATTCTTCTGGTGGAAAAATGTAAATTTTTTGTTGTTGCCTGTTTAAGTATATTATTTTCACTAGTGAGCTTAGGACCCAGAGTATCTTTTAGGGGAAAGTATGGGGGTTAACCTGAGTCCTTTAACTTTTGGGAGCTTCAGAGAATTCAAGAACTTTCAGAAACATAATACAATTTTGTGCATGTACACACCTATACCCAGACCTTAGCTTCTACCAATTTGAAAGCAATTACAATCTAAAAAGAAGAAAGTATCCAAGGATAAGAGTGATCAGCAATTAGAAATACTTCGATCAGCTCTTTCCTCATTCATTTCTGATTTGATAGTTAATATGTCATTAACACATTTTAATCTTTAAAGAGTCAAAGTATATTTATCAATTAGGCCTTTACAGACACTGTAACAAATGAGGCAGAGAATACATACATATTACATTAACTATAGTAAAACCATACTATACTATAATATGAAGCAGAAAAATTACAATAATGAGATACAAATAAAAAAAATAAAATGACAAAATAGTCTGTTTTAAAACAAAGAATATTGAAGCAATTTGCAGTGGGGAGTGGAAGATACTTATTTTTAAGAAAAGAATCCCACAATTATTATCTAAATATACCATGTGGCTTGCCTCCTCTGAACTGTAAGGGGTTTTTTGGTTTCATTTTTTTTGTAGCAGAGATTGAACCTCGGGGCACTTAACCACCAGGCCACTTTCCCGTCCTTTTTATGTTTTATTTTGAAGCAGGTCCTCATTAGGTTGCTTAGGGCCTTGCTAAGTTGCTGAGGCTGGCTTTAAACTTGATCTTCCTGCCTCAGCCTCCCCAGCTGCTGGGATTACAGGCATGTGCCACTGCACCCAACTTAAAGGTTCAACTCCCTCGCCTTGGCCGAAACCTGCCACACAGAAGGTACTCAATATGTACTCACAAATGAACGGATTAGCAGTTCAGCCAATGCTGACAGATTTGATTCACTCAGGAAAATCAATTCATAGAGAATGCTGCTAAGTCTGTGCTCCTGGATATCTGAAATGAGTATAGGTGGCATAGGGTAAGGTGGGGGCTGTCACTGGAAAATTTTAGGGTTTTGTAAGTAATAGGAAACCTAATTGAAACTGGCATGAATAAAAATTTTACTGATTCATTGAGCTGAAAGACCAAAGATAGAATGGCTTCAGAAAGGTTTCATTCAGTGACTCACAATGTCACTAAAGACCTGGTTTCTTTTGTTTTCTTCTCTTTGCCTTTCTCGGTATTTGCTTCAGTCCAAGGCTGGCAATTTTCCACTCCAGGTCACAAGACAGGAGACTATAAGCAGATTCTGAGGGTTATATACATCTTCATTTAAATATTGCAGGTAAAGAGAATTTCCCAGGGAAGCCCTCTGGAGTAAGGACATACCAAACATCATATTTCACTGGCTTTTATGAAGTCACCTAGCTTTCCAAATTACCAACCAACCTTTGCTTAGTGAGTTATAAACTACTAGAATGAATAGCCTCTGGTTACTGACAGAATGTAAGTACACCAAACTTTCCTAAAGTATCAATTTTATTCAGACTGAATAAGGGAGGGCGATATGGTAGCTTTTGGGGGAGGGTGTAGAACTGGGAACCAAACCTAGGGGCACTCTACCACAGAGTCACATCCCCAGTTTTGTTTTGTTTTTTTATGTTGAGACAGGATCTTGCTAAATTGCCCAGGTTGAGCAGCCTAAATCACTGGGATTATAGGCATGCACCACCCCTGCCCAGCTGGTAACTAATATTTTAAAATATTGTTACATCTATTATGAAGTAAAATATAAGAATGGATGGTGGAGTTTTGTTTGTTGGCAGAGGGCTTTGTTTCGATGCTCTGTGAACTGAATCCAGGACCTTGTGCCCTCTAAGCACAAACTTACACCCTTAACTCCAACAACCAAAGATTTTTAAGATAAAACATGACTGTAAAAAATTTTCAGGCTTAACAGGTAGGCATTTAATCTTCTCTAATACTGGTGATAGGTAGTATGGTGGAAAACAGTTTCCAAAAAATGTGACGGTGGGGGCTGTGGCTGTGGTAGAGCACTTGCCTGGCACGTGTGAGGTACTGGGTTCAATCCTCAGCACCACATATAAATAAATAAATAAAATAAAGGTCCATCGACAACTAAAAAAATACATGTATATAATTTTTTTTTAATGTGACAATGGATGTAACACAAAACACATTTTTGCATCTCCTCTGTATTCACTTTCTTTGCACTCTGGTTATCACTGCTATTTACTGTCCTTGTATTTGCCTCCAATAACTCTGGATTCCTCAGTATGTGCAGTTATTGATAACCTTTTTGAGGAATTTAGTTAACAAAATATGTGTCAAAAAGCACAAGAAGAAAAAGAGCCTAGAACCTAGCCCACTGAATACTGAAAGCTACTTCAGGTTAAAGCTATGTTCTGGAAGATGAAGGCTACCAGAAATACAATGTTAAAGCAAGCAAGGTTCTCTACACACTTGAGACCATAAAACTGCATATACTGTCATGGTAAGGTTTTTTTTTTTTTAACAAATTAAAAATTTTTGAAACTTCATGACAAAAGTGATTCAATGTTACAGTTGACCTCTGTACAGTCAGTTAACCCCTGGCAGAATTCTTGGGAAGTCAGTAGATAGTGAATGACAAAATGATTCGAGTGTGCACTCTGAAGTCAAGAAGACCTGCAGGTGGATGGCATTCTTAGTCATATGAGCCTTGGCAAATGACTACACATCTCAAGTGCGACTTCAGGACAGGCATGTAGCTCAGTGGCATAAAGTCTGCCTATTACACATGATGCCCTGGGTTTGATTCCCAGCACCACACACAATTTCTTCATTTTTTCTAAAATGGGTCAAACTATATTTTAAGAGGAAGTATGAAAAGAAAATGAAAACTCAACATCTAGCACAGTGGGCACTTCACATAGGACAGGTATTATTACTTATAATGTAACAATACTTTTCAGTGCAACAAAGTTACCTAAACATCATCCTTGATTATTTTCCTCATGCACAACATTCAATTATCCATCATGTCGGGTCAGGTCAAAAATCCAACCCCACAGTGGGATGCAATACACATGCCTGTAATTCCAGCGCCTAGGGAGGCTAAGGCAGGAGGATCACAAGTTTAAGGCCAGCCTCAGCAACTTAGTGGGTCAACTTACTGAGACACTGTCTCAAAATAATAACTTTAAGAGGGCTGGGGATGTAGCTCAGTGTTCAATCCTCAATACAAAAAAAAAAAAAAAAATCAACCACATGTGTACTACTTGGGCGGCTGAGACAGAAGGATGGCAAGTTAGGCCCCAATCTGGACAATGAAGCAAAATCCTATCTCAAAGTAAGAAAAAAGGACTGGGGTATGGCTCAGTTGGCACAGCACTTGCCTAGTATGTGTGAGGCTTTGGGTTCAATCGCCAGTACCTTAAAAAAAAAAAAAAAATCCACTCACATTAATCTAATCCCAACCTATCTAACCTAAACCACTATCATCTCCTGCCTAGACTGCCCCACGGGTCGCTATGTCCACTCCCAATCCCTCTAACTCGATTCTCCATAGAGCAGTCAGTGTGATCGTAAAACACACACTTGGTCACATTATTCCTCTGCTAAAATCCTCCAGACCCATTCCCCCTTGCACTCAAAATTAAGCTCAAATTCTTTAACTGACTGACAAATTCCTGCACTGATGGCCTAGCCCTCTCCCTGCCCCCCTTCCCTGCCTCTTTTGCATCTTATCTCCTACCCATCTCTCTCTTGTTCACTTTATTCCTATCATTCCAGCTTTTTTTTTTTTCTTTTCACCTGAGAAACCAGGATGGATGGAGGGCCTCACACAGGTTGACAAATACTCTACCACTGAGCTACATCCCCAGCCCTCTTTTTGTTTCAAGACAGGGTCCTGCTAAATTGCCTAGGCTGGTCTTGAATTTCTATCCTCCCACCTCAGCCTCCCAGAGAGCAAATTCCAGGCATGTGACACCATGCCTGGCCCCCACTGGCCTTCTTGCTGGTAGTCTCTTGGCAAGCATGTTTCCACTCAAATTTTCTTTCTCCTAAGCACTGTGTTCAAGAGTAGCCTGCCCCTTCACCTCATTTTCTTATGACTCAGCTTTACAGTTTCCATCATTTATCACCATTTTAAATTATATTAGCCTGCCTAATGATTATGATCTGCCTATCCTACTACCTTTAAGAGTGTCTAGCACATTATAGGTCCTTGAGATATATTTCCTGAATGAGTAACAAGCTGGCATAAAAGCATTCCAGCAAGTTTTAACAAAAATCATTAGTGCAGTGATTTGTGAACTAGACAACGTTAAAAAAAAAAAATTATACTTAGGCCGGAAAGGGTGGTCCATGCCTGTAATCCCAGGCAGGAGGATTTAAAAAGAGAAAAAGAAAACGCAGCCATACGCCATACTTGGACCTAGAACGCTGACAATTATGGGAAAACCATAAAATAAACACAGAATAATTGTAGACTGGCAATCAGTTGAGGTCATAAAACCATTCATCAAATAAAGCCAAGACACCCAGAAACCAGCTGATAATACTGTCAAAGACAAAATTACAAATTTAGATTGAACATCTTAATTTGCTTTTAACTGAGATTCTAAAATCAGGCAACACTTCATTCTATAAAACAGAATTGAGTGTTCCAATCAGTTGAGCAGAGGAAGTTGGTTTCATAGACATAAAGAGCTGAGAAAAGCAGAAATACAGAACCAAAGTGTATTGGTTGTTTCAAGTTTACTTTCCTTATAAAGTTAACACATAGGAGACTTCCTTATCATGCTGGGCCCCTTTTGATTGACTGCTGTGAGTCTCGTGGTTTGCAGTACTAGGGAATGAGCCCAGGGCCTCCCACTGGCTAGGCAAGTGCTCTACCGCTGAACTACACCCCCAGCACCTTTATTCACTTTTTATTTTGAGACAGGGTCTTGCTAGGTTGCCTAGGCTGGGCTTGAACTGGCCATCCTCCTGCCTTAACTTCCCAAGAAGCTAAAATTACATAGGTATGTACCACTGCAGCCAGCTGGTTTGGTTTGTTTTAACTGGCCCATTTCAGAGTTCAGTTTGATTGAGTGGCACTTAGTATGAGGAACTCCATTCTGGTTGGCTCTGGTTTGCTGTGTCCTCGTACAAAAGGCTAGTCCAAAACAGTGGCCTCCTATAAATTTTATTTAACAATACCCAATTGAAGTCATTATGAAATTCTATTGTGTTGATGATATTCCCAAATTCAACTGACTACTATTGTTTGGCATTTTCATTTACAGTTGTTTCATATCAAAAATAAAACCAAGTACCATTTTTGTTGTTCACCTGTTTTGTCACACTAAAACTTTTATGTCTCTCTATACGTATTCAACTTGTCCTAAACATACACTGCTGAGTTTTAAACTACAATACCCCTGCTAAAGAAACGTGTCTTTAAACAAACATGAGATCATGGAATATGCAAAAGAATATTCAGGAACAAAAGGATTTCAGATATGGAGAAAAAAAAGTTTGGCTTTGAGGAAATACAAGAGTTCCAAATATTTGAGACATGTCCCAAAACAAAAATTCTTTCTTAAACCTAAATACCTAATACTAGATGAAGTTTAGACTCTGAAATGTTCATTTTAAATAGTCAATATATGCAAGTTGTCAACCATGAAACCAACCATTCAGCAAAATTAAGGAGAAAGCAAATACAAACTTAAAATTCAGTCGTTCTTCCGTGTAATTCCAAAATATATAAATGCTAAAATGTGGGAAAACTGCTACATCCACATTATGTTTGTAAAAGAGTCCATAATAATATAGTCACTACTTTCTCCTTTCTCTGGATTTACAATGGGCTAGATACTATGGGAGACACTGCTGCAAGCCCTAAGGACACACCCTCATTTTAGTAAAAGGATGAAGCCAGTTTCTCAATCAAAACTAAGGGGCTGGGGTGCAGCCCGAAAGTAGATCACTTGCCTACTGTTTCCAAGGCCCTGGGTTTAATCCTTAGGACCACAAAAACAAACTGGACCACAAAAACAAACTACTGACTGCTGAATGCCAAGCATATGTTCTAACCACTGAGCAACATCCCCAGGCCAAATGTCAACAAGTTTTCTAGGTCATGGCTAATTAGCTGACTTCATGGTTCAAAATGAATTCGTCAACTGTCTCCAACAATTTGAAACTATAAGAAAAACTCAACTTTCATAGTATATATTTTTTTTAATTCAGAAATGCACTCGAGTGTTTCTATGAACAAAATGCACCAATGCAATGAATTCATTTCCTTCTAAACAAAAAGTATAGCAGAAAAAAGCTATGAAAGAAACAAGACAGCTATGAAGAAAGAGGGGAACAAACAGAAGCCCACTGATTTTTCACCTCTTACACTTTCAAGAAATAAGACTATCTTTTTAAAAGTAAGAACATTGGCAAGACAAGACACAAGTCCCGCCTATAATTCAGTACTTCTGTCCTCAGGCAACCAATCACATGGCAGGTAAGAGTACAGTACCTACCACTCAACCCCCAGGCACCAGCAGAGAATTTCCAAACCACCTGCTAAGGGCAAAGGCTGTCCTCTACTTCCAGAGGGCCCATAGCACTTTGAGTAGTTCCCCAAATCCTCAGGCCTCACTCGACACACGCACCACATGGTGAAGAAACAGGTCAGAACAGGTAGGAACACTGTTGGGTACTCAAACATGTTAAGGATCAAATAAACTAAGAGGATAGTAAATAAAGGGGATATACATTTGTGAAATACTTGTTTAAAATTGCAAAGAAAGCAAATTTGCTGGATAACACAGCACAGGCCTGCAATCACAGCTATTCAGGAGGCTGAGGCAGAAAGATCTCAAGTTCAAGCCTGAGCAACTTAGTGAGAGCCTATCTTAAAACAAAAAAATAAAAAGAGCTGGGCTGTAGCTCAGGTTTGATAAGGTAGGTCTTTGATGAACAAGGCCGTGAGTTCAATCCCCAGCACAAATGAATGAATGTAAGAGTGCTGGATTAACATGGTTAGAAAACAAAAACTGAGAGGGTTTTGTTGGGGTGGCCAGATACTCAGGAGGCCAGTCTGGACCAGGGCTAGGGATGTCGCTAAGAGGCAGAGCACTTAGCGAACCCAGTGAGGCTCTGGGTTCTACCTCCAGTACTGAGACAAGCACAGAATAGAACCTTCATGTAATCAGAAGACAGCTGAATTACAAACCATGACTCATTAATTGTGAATGTTAGTCAATACAAAAGAATGCCTATATATCAAAATAACCTGGGGCACTACCCTAGAGTTAGAATTCGGTTGTAATATTACCTGGCTGCCCCAAGTTTCTCCTTTGTTTGAAAGCAGGAGGAGGAAGAACTGCTAGCAAGAGCTGAAGGTCAACCTCTGGCATAAAGACCTAAATACACTGAAGTTTTTAATATTTTTTCTTCGTTCCAATTAGTTACACATGACAGTAGAATGCAGTTTAACACATCATACATACACGGAGTATAACCTCTCATTCTTCTGGTTGCACCTGATGTAGGATCACCCCAGTCGGGTAGTGATGTATGTGCATAGGGTAATAATGTCTGATTCATTCTACTATCCCTCCTTTTAAAAATTGTAAACACCTTTTAATATTTTTAAACATAATTTTCCTCAGTGATAGCTAAGTTTAAGATTTACTTATGTTGCTTTCTCCTTACCTGGCAGGTTTCTTTCTTTTCTTTTTTTTTTTTGGTATTCGGGATTGAACCCAAAGGTGCTTAACTGAGTCACATCCCCAGTCCTTTTTATGTTTTATTTTAAGACAGGGTCTCATTAACTTGTTTAGGGCCTTGTTAAATTGCTGAAGCTGGCCTTGAACTTGATCATTCTGCCTCAGCCTCCAGAGTCGCTGAGGTTACAGGCATGCGCCACTGCACCTGGCTGCAGTTTTCTTAGAATGTGAAAATTAAACAGTTTATGAAAAGCACACAATGTTAGCCTGAAACAGTAAATGTTACAACTATTTTTTGTTACATAGGTAACCATGGTTCCATTGACTAGAAATTATACTCTATTGGTTACAATAATCAGGCACTTGTCTAGACAGCCTCTGGCCTGTTCTAGTTTGTTACCTAAAGCTCTTAAGCACTGTTACTGTATTTGGAACTGTAAGTCCCAGGTACCAAAGAATAAATCAACTGTGCTTATTCAACTCTGACATTGCTTAGAGAAGTCTGTATTCTCCCATATTGACTATAGAGTTTTATTCATTTGCCTTTTGGAAGTTCTCTCCATCCAAATCCTTTTTCGTTTTTTCCCAGTGTAAGGGACAGAGCACAGGGTCTAACACATGGGTTCAATCCCCAGCCCGTTAAATTTTTTCTTTTAAGACTAGGTCTTGGCTGGAGATACAGCTCAGTTGGTAGAGTGCTTGCTTTGCAAGCACAAGGCCCTGGGATCAAATCCCCTGCACCGCAAAAAAAAAAAAAAAAAAAAAAAAAAGACTAGGTATTGTAAAAAATTTAAGTTGCCTAGGTTGACACAGAACTTGTGAACTTCCAGGCTAGTCTCAGGAATAGCTGAGATTACAGGCATGTGCCACCAATCTTAAGAGATCCTCTGGGACTATTCTAAATGCTCTTCCCACTAGTCTATAACTTGGGACCTGTGAATGTCATCAACACACCTCTAAATCACCTACAATTAACCAACGCAACTTTTTGGAAAATCTCCTTCTGCCTGCATTGTTCATTTCCTCAAAAGTCATCTTATTTCCCAGGAAAGGAGAAAAAGATTTAATATGAAACAAAATAACACAGGAGAAAATAAACCAAGTGCCATTAACAACTTAAAGCTATGTAATACTTAAAAGAAATACAAATTATCCTGTTTTACTGTTCTTCAAGGTAAAAAGTATAGGTAAAAGTAGCTCCATCAACTCTAAGAGGTATATATACACATTTATTTATACACATGATATTCAAAGTATATGAGTTTGTTTTAATCAGCTAACTAACTAAAATATTGTAAAAGCATCTGATATATCGGAAGACTGGAAAACAGATTGAGAGTTCAGAGGAGAAATGTTGGCAATGAAATATGAAATTATACATTTAATGGCTCTAATAGCCATTCTAATCAGAACACTGTTCCAAAGACATATCTACTCAGTTTTGATTACCTAATTATAAAATAAACTTTTAAGATTTCAAAGTTAGTGAGGGGTTGGAGATATAGTTCAGTTGGTAGAGTGCTTGTCTCACAAGTATAAAGCCCTGGGTTCAATCCCCAGCACCGCAAAAAAAAAAAAAAAAAGTTAGTGAGGCGTGGTGCCATATGACATATGTAATTCCAGTGGCTCCAAAGGCTAAAGCAGGAGGATCCCAAGTTCGAGGCCAACCTGGGCAACCTGGCAAGTCCCTATCTCAAAATTAATAAAAGGGACTGGCGATGTAGCTCAGTAGTAGGGTACTCCTGGATTCTATCCCTAATTAAAAAAAAAAAATCCAAAAGTCAGGCGTGGTGGTCCTGTAACTCCAGCTACTCAGGAGACTAAAGTCTGAGGATAAGTTGGAGGTCAGCCTGGGCAAGTTAGCAAGACCCTGTCTTAAAATAAAAAGTACTGGAAAAGTGAAGTGGCTCAGTGATAAAGCACGTGCCTAGTATGTGCAATGCACTGGGCTCCATACCCCAATAATGGGAGAGAAGGGACACATTTTGGGGGAGACATGGTAAAAACTTAGATGAATAACTATGCTAATGTCCTTATAATGTGAGTTCACTAAATTCATTCCTCCTTTATACTCATTCCTGTCTTTGATACAGCCTTGCTTCATCTGATAGTCTTAAAACTGATCGCCCAGTCTATTTCAAGCTTACTTTAGGGAATGAGTGGGTTTTTTTTTGGGGGGGGGGGGGGTTATTTGTTTTGTTTTTTTGTTTTTGTTTTGTTTTTGGGGATGGGGTATTAAACCCACGGGCACCCGGCTACTGAGCCACATCCCCAGCCCTATTTGTATTTTATTTAGAGACAGGGTCTCACTGAGTTACTTAGGGCCTTGCCCTTGCTGAAGCTGGCTTTGAACTCGCGATCCTCCTGCCTCAGCCTCCCGAGCTGCTGGGATTACAGGCATGTGCCACAGTGGCCGGCTGTTTTGTTTTTTAAGTTGAACTGGCTGTACGAACACCACTGGTGTGTGTGTGGGGGGGATCACCCTCAACACATAAAAAGTTTCTGTGGAACAAACATGCTCAGCTATTCATCTCATCCAAGCTAAGAAACAATGTCTAGCCTGCAAAAGCCTTATGCTAGTTTCCCAACCAGTCCAAAAGGGCACTCTCACGCACTTCAAGGTGGCGTATGTGTCAATATTTTGAGTTTCCTCACTCCTCTTTCTCAATTTCTGACCATAAACTGGTAACTTCATCAGATGACTGACCAGCACACACTCACATGAAGAAATGCACCACTCTACCCTTCTAAAAGCAAGTAAGCAGGAGTCGCCCAAGTTTAGAGAACAGATCCTAGTGTTTTGGTTTTGTTTCGTAGTGCTGGGGATCAAGCCAAGGCCTCGTGCACGGTGGGCAAATGCCTGACCACTGTGCCACATCCCCAACCCAGATTCTAAAACTGGAAATTAACTTGAAACTGCAATCAACTTAAAAATGCAAGTTAAAAATGAACTAATTCAAAAACAATTATGCAAAAACAATCAGTTCTGTAGTGAAAGACCTCTGGAGCCAACCTAACTCATCACAAAATGAGCTTTTCACTATTTCCACTTTAAATCTCTTGGAATTGTTTTTAACTCAAGTTTTTCTTTTTATCTCTTAAGTCATTGTTTCTTCATTTAGGAACTACTGCTAATTTTAAAAATGAATCATCCATTTACAAAGTACAACATTAACGCAAGTACCAAAATATACAACAGACAAAAAAATATGGTTTAGAATGATTATTCTGATGGCCAGGTAACAACAGGATTAAAAATCGGCTACATACTGAAGGGAGAAAGAGGGGAAGTAAAAATCACCTGGTTATTTCATTTCACTAAATTAATTACCTGGAAACATTGATTTAATCTTGCATCATTAATTCATATTCCACATAGAAGGCATGAATTTTGGTGGCAAAATGTGCACATTCAAGAAGTAGTTTAAAAAAAAAAAAAAAGAAAGAAAGAAACCTTGCCTTTGCCAGGGCAGGCATGGTGGCACACGCCTACAATCCCAGCAACTTGGGAGCCTAAGGCAAGAGGATTCCAAGTTTAGGGTCAGGTTCAGCAATTTAGCAAGACACTGTCTCAAAAATAAAAAGGGCCAGGGATGTAACTCAGTCTTAAAGAGCCCCTGCATTCATTCCCCGATACACCCTCCCCGCCACCCCCCACCAAAAAAACCCTGCTTATCTCAAAATAAATACAGACAAATGTGAAATAAGTGAATCTACCATCCCACACACTGGCTTCACCTATTTGATCAGACACTGGGACCTGTCTTCAAAATAAGAGGTCTTTTCCCATGGTTAATGCAATTTCCAGAGGCAACCATCTGATTCAGCTAGCACTCCAGACTTCCTTTTAGAAACAACCACTTTCAAAGAGAGAGATCCCCTAGTCTTTAGTGGCATCCCAAAGTGCGTACCAGGTTTTAAGAACTTTTAAGAATTACAGTTTGGAACCTGTAAAATGGACAGTATCATTTTTTTCTTCATAAATTATTTTGGTCAACTTTTCAATTTTTCCTGAAAACAAGAACATGTTTAAAAGTTTTCCCTGTTAATTCATTAATTAGATCACTAATTTAGTAAAGTTCTACATTATACCCAGGTACTTTGCCACAGAATTAAAAAAATAAACCATAAGAATGTAACCTAGCCAGGCATAGTGGCGAACGCCTGTAATCCCAGCACTTGGGAGGCTGAGGCAGGAGGATCTCGAGTTCAAAGCCAGCCTCAGCAATTTAGCGAGGCCCTAAGCAACTCAGTGAGACCGTGTCTCTAAATAAAATACAAAACAGGGCTGGGGATGTGGCTCAGTGGTCAAGTGCCCCTGGGTTCAATCCCCAGTACCAAAAAAAAAAAGAGTAATCTATATAATTATACACCAAAATATAATGGGTGCGTTGGTGCACATCTGTAATCCCAGCAGCTTGGGAGGCTGTAGCAGGGGGATTGCAAATTGAAAGCCAGCCTCAGCACCTTAGTTAGGAATTCAGCAAGACTCCATCTTTAAATAAAATGCAAAAAGGGCTGGGGATGTGGCTCAGTGATTAAGTGTCCCTGGGTACCAAGCAAACGGCGTAGCCTTCAGTTAAAGAACTATATGTATTTCCTACATCCTGTTAACTACATCATCAAGTACCTGCATAAAATTAGGTACTTAAATATTTGCTGAATGAAATAGTAATGAAGAAAAAAATTAAAAGACTTATCCTAGCAATTTTTCAGATACTGAATATTTATCTACCACATAAAAATATTAATATATAATCTTAAAAACCAGAATGCCTCTCTATGTGCTGCAACCTGGCAATGAATTGAGAGGAAAATAAGAAGCACCATTCATTCAATAATTTCTAAGAATCTACCTTCAACCTCGAGCTGCTTTGAACACTACAAAGTTCAGAAAGTCACAGCCCTTGCCTTACAGTAGCGTTTAAAGTATATGATCCAAATGCCACCATTTGCCAAAAGTGGGATATGTGCTAGGCACAGTGAGAACTTTCAGGAAGACAAGGAGGCCTAAGACAAATATGGTAACTTTCGGAAGGGAAGGGGCATTCTTATGAAAAATGCAAAGGTGAAACAAAAGTCAAAGGAGATCCAGAGAATGTGAATAGAGGGGGAAATTGGGAAAGAAATGAGTCTGATGAAGATACAGCCTTTTAAATTTATTACACATACACGCACACATAAGTGATTATAACTTTGTTTCCTTTTATGTATTCTTTTTTTTTTTTTTTTTTTTTTTTTTACTGGGTTTGAACCAGGGGCACTTAACCACTGAGCCACATCCCCAGCCCTTTTTTATGTTTTATTTTGAGACAAGGTCTGGTTAAGTTGCCTAAGCCTTGTTTTGTACTTCTCTGTTGCACTTATCAACAGATAAATCAGTCAGCTTTTTTAAACCCCTTCTCTACCTTGCCTTTTGCAATAATTTGTATTTCCAAATATATTTTTTTAAAAATATCTTTATTTTAATGTGGTGCTAAGGATCGAACCCAGTGACTCACACACATGAGGCAAGCACTCTACCACTAAGCTACAGCCCTCCAATAGAATTTTTAAAAAGATACACTGATTGATTATAGAATACATGCTCACAAAGGAAGGGGAAAAATTGAAAAATACATAAAAATTTTAAAATGCCAGTATCTTGCAGCAGCTTTTAAAGTATATAGACATATGTATCCAGTCTTTTCTAAGCATAGACAAATATGTACTTGTAATTATTTTTCTTTGTAAAAATAAGATCTCGTGGGGCTGGGATTGTGGTTCAGTGGTGGAGCACTTGCCTAGCATGTGTGAGGCACTGGGTTCGATTCTCAGCACTACATATAAATAAATGAATAAAATAAAGGTCTATCAACGTCTAAAAATTTAATAATAAAAAAAATCTTGTTATATGTATTTTAGTACATTGCTTTTTTTCAGTTAATATCTCTTATTGTCCACTATCAATTGAAATCATTCCTCACTGGTTAACTGAATACTTTTTTTTTTTATTTTTGAGTAGTACTAGGGATTGAATCAGGGGCTTCATATATAGTTATCAAGTGCTCTACCACTGAGCTACCTTTAATTTTTTTTTTTTTTTTTTTTTTTTTAGGTACTGGGGATGAACCAAGGGGTGCTTACCCACTGAGCCCCAGTCCTTTATTTTAAGGGTCTCATTAAGTTGCTTAGGACCTAAGTTGCTGAAGCTGGTCTTGAATTTGTGATTCTACTGCCTCAGCCTCCTGAGTTTCTGGGATTACAGTCATGCCCCACCCCAACCAATCTAAATACATTTCTGGTTAAAAGAGTATGAGGATAGCTGCTCAATTCACAATAGCTAGACTGTGGAACCAACCTACATGCCCTTCAACTGATGAATGGATAAAGAAACTATGGTATATGTACACAATGGAATATTACTCAGCAATAAAGAAAAATAAAATTATGGCATTTGTGGTAAATGGATGGAGTTGGAGAATATCATGCTAAGTGAAATAAGCCAAGCCCAAAAAACCAAAGGTGGAATGTTTTCTCTGATAAGTGGATGATGATACATAACAAGGGGGGTGGCGGGGGGCGGGGTGGCAACAGAAGAATGGAGGAACTGTGGATTGAATAGAGGGAAATGGGGCAGGAGGGGATAGGGGAAGGAAAGATGATGGACTAAGACATACATTATTACCCTATGCACATGTATGATTACACGAATGGTGTGAATCTACATTGTGTACAATCATACAAATGAAAAGTTGTACCCCGTTAGTGTACAATGAATCAAAATGCAGTCTAAAAATAAAAAAAAAAATTTTTTTAAGTGTGAGGGTACAAAGAAGCTTAACTATAACAACTATACTTACCAGTTTACAGGTAAACTTTACTCTTTAGGAAAAAAGAGCCATTAATTGTGTATCAAATGTATCTCTTTTTTTTAGAATATTATATACAAATGCATTTATAAGGGAGGGGGGAATCTATCAGATTGAAATATAGCCAACTTCTATGGTTCTAATTAGTAGAAAGAAAAAAAAAAAAGCGCCAAGGGCTACTTCCCACTTGTTAGGATGGTTATTATTTAAAAAATAAATATGCTGGGCCTGGTGGCACATGCCTGCAATCCCAGTGACTCGGGAGACTGAGGCACGAGGATCTCGAGTTCAAAGGAAGTCTCGGTTGTTTAGTGAGGCCCTAAGCAACTCAGTGAGACCCTGTCTCTAAATGAAAAATACAAAATGGGCTGGGGATGTGGCTCAGTTGTTAAGCGCCACTGGATTCACTCCCAAGTACCAAAAAAAAAAAAAAAAGAAAAGAAAAGAAAAAGAAAGAAAGAAAAAGGTAAATACATAAATAAAAAAGGAAAATACCAAGGGTTGACAAAAATGTAAAGATACTGGAACTCTTGCACTTTGCTGATGGGAAATGTAAAATGGCACAATCATTGTGCAGAACAGTTTGGCAGTTCCTCAAAAAGCTAAACACAGCCTGTGTACTTAATTCCGGACGCTGAGGCAGGAGGATCCGAAGGTGGAGGCCAGCCTGGGCAATTTAGTGAGACCCTGTTGCAAAATAAATATAATGGACTGGGGATGTAGCTCTGCGGTAAAAGCACCCCTGGGGATGATCCCCAGTAGAAGAAGAAGAAAAAATTAAAAACAAAAGTAAACACAGATCCACCAGTTACATTCCTATACATATACCTGAAAGAACTGAAAACAGGAAGTCAGATATTTGTTCATGGCACCATTATTCAAAACAGCCAAAAGGTGGAGACAATCCAAGTGTCTATCGATTAACAAATGTGATATATCCACACAATTAAATATTAAAGATTATTCAGCTCTGAAGAGTGAAGTACTGGTACCAATGAGTGCACCTTGAAAAGATGCATGGTGAAATCGGCCAGCACAAAAGGATAAATGTTATGATTCCCCTTAGATGAAGTACCTGGAACAGGAAAATTCAGAGAGAAAGAACAGAGTTGTCAAGGGCTGAGGGCAGGGAGTTATTATTTAATGGGTAGAGTTTCTGTTTAGGATGATGAAAGAGCTCTGGAAATGGAGAGTGATGATTACAAGACACTGTGAATGTAGCCGGATGTGGTGGTGCACTCTTAATTCCAGCAACTCTGGAGGCTGAGGTAGGAGGATCACAAGTCAGAGGACAGCCTCGGCAATTTAGCAAGATCCTGACTAAAAATTAAAAAGTAAAAAGGGCTGAGGATGTAGCTTAGCAGTAAAATGCCCCTGGGTTTAAGCCCAGTACTAGAGGGAAAAAAAAACTAAAACACTGTGAGTATACATAAAGCCACTGAATTATTTACCTAAAATGGTGTAAATGGCAGATTTTACATTATATTTTAACACTCATACACACACAGCCTAAAGGCCCATTCTGCAATGTCAGACAGCTAGTTAAAACTATCACTAGTTTTAAACTAGTTAAAACTAGGTCACTATCTCTACTCTCACAATCATTCTCTAACTCCAGTCCAAACTAAGGTCAAGGAAGGCAGGAGACTATCAGTTATCTCTTCATTCCCTCTGGTTAAAATTTTCTTCAAGTTTAAAAACTAAGGATGCAGAAGGAAATAGCCAGTATGGCAAGAGCTGCTAAAACTGGCAAATGTCCTCAGAACAAACAATAAGAACCCAGAACATTCCACAGATGATGCCCAGCAGAGGGAGAAGCATAAACAAGCTAACTCCAATCACAGTTCCAAATTACAAAAATTCTGAGGAAATTTTGTTTGTTCGTTTGTTTATAGGGATACTGAGGATTGAACCCAGGGGCACTTTACCATTGAGCTGCAGCCCCTACCCTTCTTAAAATTTTGAGACAGGGTCACACCAAGTTGCTGAGGCTGGCCTGGAACTTAAAGATTCTCCTGCCTCAGTCTCCTCAGTCACTGGCAACACTGTCATCTGCCACTGCACCCTGCTTTTTAATCTCTTTTTTTTGTACTGGGGATTGAACTCAAGGGTGCTCCACAACTAAGTTACATCCCAGTCCTTTATATATTTTATTTTGAGAAAGGGTCTCACTAAGTTGCTGAGGGTCTCCCTAAATTGCCCAGGTTAGCCTGGAACTTGCAATCCTCCTGCCTCAGTCTCCTAAACTGCAGGGATTATAGGCATGTGCTTAACCCAGGGCAAGTATATCAAGTATGTATCCCCTTTATTGTGGGGGCAGTGGGAGAGGGGAGTGCACATGTGTGGTGGCAGGGGAAGACACCTCATTCACAAGTGATCAACCTCTGAATCTCTCTCATTCAACTAATGTTGTAAAGGCAAAATAAGGTTTTAAGAACTGGAAATATATAAACAAGAGTAAAATATGCTCCACCTTTAAGGAGCTTAAGTCTACTCAGACTTGAGGCAAAATTCAATACAATAAACATTATTTAGCAGCTTACAATCAACAAATTCCACTGCAATCGGGGCAGCACTGTGCTAACCTCAGTATTTTACAGAGTGATTAAAACTCAAGTCCTGTAAGAGGAAAAAGGGAAAGAATTTAATGTCTCACAACAAATACAAGTAAAGCCGACAAATGCAGGATACCAAAAAGTATTTGCACAAATCACTGAAAATTAAATAAAGGTCTTGTAAAACTTAGTATTAAGTGTTGGAAGTTAGACTCAGCACTTTCCCCCAAGCACACGGGCCTTGTCTCTGCCTCTCGAATGGAAATTTTCCCACAAATATCAATAAATAAACATCTAGTGGAAAACTTTCATTTGAATTTATAATATGATGGAATGATAAGCTCACAAACAACTATATGATAAAGGTCATAAGAAAATCATATGCAAAAGACAGACAAATGCAAACGGTTTTCAGGAGAAGCTCAAGTAGGGAACATAACCAGAACGAGTGGAAAGGGGAGTAAAAGACCAGGAAATGATTTTTAGATGGTATGTGAAATGGCTTTTAAAAGAGGAATAGATAAAAGTAAGGAAATCTGGAACGCTCTGTCCATTAGATAAGTCCTTTTCTTTAGTTGTTGATGAACCTTTATTTTTTATGTGGCGCTGAGGATCAAACCCAGTGCCTCACACTCCACCACTGACCTACGACCCCAGCTCCTAGATAAGGTCCTTGAAGGCAGGAACCTGCCTTGTTCCACCTGCACCAAGCATAGTAGCCTGCACCTACTAGGTGCTTTAAAAAATAGCTTTTGAGGTGAGCACAGTGGCACATGCCTAGAATCCCAGTGACTTGGGAGGTTGAGGCAGGAGGATTTCAAGTTCCAGGCCAGCCTCAGCAATTTAGTGAGGCCTTAAGCAATTTAGCGAGACTCTCCCTCAAAATAAAAAAGAAAAAGGGCTGGAGATGTGGCTCAAGATACCCCTGGGTTCAATCCCCAATACCCAAAAATTCAAAAATAGCTTTTGAGCAGGCCTAGTGGCACATGCCTGAAATCCCAGTGATTCAGGAGACTGAGCAGCAAGTTTGAAGCCAGCCTCAGCAACTCAGCAAGGTGAGAGATTCTGTCCCAAGAAAAAGAAAACAGAACTGGGATGTAGCTCAATGGTAAAGGGTCCTAGGGTTCAATCTCCCACCCCACTCCACCCCCCAAAAACAACAGACAAAACCCAAGCTTTTGAATTGCACAAAACAAACACAGTAAATGAGGAAGTCATGTAAGCAAGACATCCAGGCAAGAATCATATACCTGGTCTTATATGCAATAAAGACTTGAAGATTTCAGGAAGAAAGTAAGGTGAGTGCATCCACAATTGAATATTCTTGGGTCATCAGCAGTAGAATGCATAGGAACCCCATAATGTATTTCTCTTCCTCAAAGAAAGGTGGGTAGCTGGGAAACAAACAAGACGCACACCATAATTTTCTGTATGCTTTGAATCTTGTGGCATGTTGACTGTATTACCTATCAGAAAACAAAAAAATTTAATTTGTAAGAAACTGCAATATTTTGGAGAATGGGGGTGTGTACTGAGGACTGACACCAGGGGCACTACCACTGAACTACATCCCCAGTCATTTTTTTAATTTTTTGAGACAGGATCTTGCTAAATTGTTGAGGCTGGCCTCGAACTTGCTATCCTCCTGCCTCAGCCTCCTGAGTCACTGGGATTACAGGTGTGTACCACCACACCCAGCAAGAATCTGCACATTAACAAAGTGAATCTGGCAGTAATTTGGAGAAGGCTCTGGTATGGGAAGAAACAGAGTTTAGATCAGAAGGTCTAACAATCCAGGAAAATAGTAATAAGGGTCTGAATTAATCTGGAGGCAGGTATGTATCTGAAAGCAGCTCAAAAACACATCTATCAAAATGCGATCTGACAAGTGACTGAATGGCTAGTGTTAAGGCCCATACTATGAATAGAATTCATCTAACTTTTCAATAAATGTATTTTTCTATTATAAAAGCAATGCATGTGCCTGGTGGTACATGTCTGTAATTCCAGCAACTGCTGAGGCATGAAGATCACAAACTCAGGGCCAATCTTGGCAATTTACAGTTTAGCAAAACCAGGGCTTAAAATAAAAAAGCATTTAAAAAGAGAAATCTAGCTCAGTGCACATGCCCTGGGTTCAATTCACAGTACTGCCAAAGGGGGGGAAAAAGGCAATGTGTTCAGAGAATTTGGGAAGTACAGAAGAATATATTAAGAAGAAAATTATATTTATGTCTATTATTTAACAACCATTGGTAACATCTACATGTATTTCTATGTGTAAGTTTTGGTCTAACTTAAGATATAATTTCCATTCCTTACAACTCATTTAAGGCATATATTTCAATGACTTTTATTATATTCAGAGTTGTGCATTCACCTCCATAATCAATTTTAGAATATTTTCATCACCCCAAAGTAAACCTATTATTACAGTCACAGTCTCTGCCCAGTCCCACTTCCCCCAGATCCTAATCTAATTTTTACCTCTATGAACTTTATTCTGAACATTTCACATAAATGAAATCATATAATATAAGGTCATTTGTGTCTGGCTTCTTTCACTTAGCATGTTTTCAAAGTCCGTCCATGTAGTATATATGTATCAGTACATTATTTCTTTTTATTACTGAATACTATTCTGCTTTATTATTTTGACTTTTTAAATCCAACCGTAATCATTCCAGATACATAATTTTGTGTTCAGCATTTTCCATATCATAAATGCTTCACATAAGATATTAAAAGTAAGCACAGTGTCTCCTATCAGGTGGCTATACCTTAGTTTAGTCATTCTTTTGGCTGGATGTGTGAATAATTTTCAGTTTTTTTCTGTTGTTAATAAACGTTGTTAAATGCAGTGGGAGCTCCTTTATTAATGACCTAACTGGAGCGAGGAAAATGTCTCTCTCAGAAACTCTCAAGCTTCCTCATTAGATCTGCCACAGAGGTCATGAGTTGTATTCTTCCAGGAAAAAATAGGATTTCATCTATCTCAAACTTAGGCAAGATCTCAAATTTAAAAACATACCTCCAAGCCGGGCGCGGTGGTGCACGCCTGTAATCCCAGCACTTGGGAGGCTAAGGCAGGAGGATTGCAAGTTCAAAGCCAGCCTCAGCAATTTATCGAGGCCCTAAGCAACTCAGTGAGACCCTGTCTCTAAATAAAATACAAAATAGGGTTGGGGATGTGGCTCAGTGGCCGAGTGTCCCTGGATTCAATCCCCAGTACAAAAAAAAAAGAAAAAAGAAAAAAAACCCACAAAACTCCAAACTCTGCAGATTAAGAATGAAAACTCATAAAGACAAAATTAACCTTTAACAATCCTGACATCAGAAATCTACTGTGGATGAAGGGAAACACTTTGTCCTAGTTATGAAGCTTAAAAACAAAAACAATAAAACTTTAAAATGCTTACTTTCACAGCAGGTTGGTAGAAAATAGAACATCTTGACTAAAACAGTAAGGATGTATTTACTCCAGGGACAGGATGATAGCAAACTAAAACCAATTATGTAGAAAGAGGAGGAAGATGTCACTGTGCAGACCACAAGGGTTTCCTTAAAATCAGTGCCTGCTCCTTCCCATTCATTAACCAAAAATGTAAACAATTTCTAAATCACAAAGACTTTTTACATTCTGAAGTAGTTTTAGAATTGTTAATCCCCACCCAGTAAAATCCTTTAGAATCTAGTCTAAAAATAAAACTGTGTGTCAAGTGTTCCTCAAAAAAATACTATGTACACTGATCGGAATGTGATGCCAATTAACACACTTCGTGAGTAATTTGCCAAAGAAACTTCAGCTAGCCTGAGCCAAAACCAGTAACAAAGAAACAACACCCACTTGACATTTTCCTTGGTTAAGGGAGATTCTAGGAGTAATTTTAGAAGGCAAACAGATCTGAAGTTAACTACTAAAATCACTGAGAGCTACAAATAATTCGGGAAGGAGAAACAGAATGACTCAAACACTGTAAAATTAACGGTGAAGACTTTCATATGTAATTAAGGAGTCTTTACTCACAACTTTTAAGGCAAGAATTAAATCCCCAGCCATGAGGATTACCGATAAAACAGGTTAGCCCTATGCCATAAGTATCAACTAAACTACGATACAAATGTCTAGAAGTATATTTGGAACCTCATTAGATGTGCAATCCGGACACTTGCCCATCTATGCACATGCCAAAAAAATTAGAGACCTAAACAACCTCATTTCAAAAGAACCCAGTGTTCCTGATTTTCCAATTAATTTGGTCAAGGTGAGCAATTTTCCAACTATAGTCTTATGTTTTGAAAAAATGACTTCCATGATCTGCACAACTTAAAAAAACTCTTTGCAAGTCGAATCTTGATTTTGTGGTTTCATAAACCCCCTCAAGTGCTACAGTAGTTCACTGCCTTTCAAAGGCAATATTTAAGATTCTCTTCTGCAAGTCAACATTAAGGCCTGCTGTTTGGTTAACAAGCTCCTCCCAAGACCCGGATTATTATGTATGGCCTATTATGTTCCTAGCATGCAAACAAAAGTGCTCGCTCATGTAACATTTTTCTATTTTTAGGCAGTAGGATACTAACAAACTTTCATCTGAGATTTAAATGTAGAGGAATCATACATTTACTAACACAGTTCTTGAAATAGGAATTTGAAGTTATACCTTCCATCTCAAAAATAAATCTAGAGCTTCTGCAAAAGTCAAATTTAACTTCCAAAAAGTATGTTGTTTAATCTTCTTAGTCAACAACCAGCAGGTTTTAAGCTAAAAGCAACTTGTTTCAGAGCAACTGTAACATAATACTTGATGTTTAAACATTCTTCATTTTTCACTTTTTGTCATTACTGACCAGCTTAATGCTTCTTTTTCTTACAAAACCAAATCCCTTAAACTATGTTCAAATGTATTTCAGTCAAGCCTTCTACTTCAAAAGCACAGGTTTTTTTTCAACTGTTGACTAGACTTTAGCAAAACTAAGCAATCCCACCACAACCATAATCACAAACACCACATACCTAACAGATAAGCTTTTAGAAAAGAACAGTAACAGGTTTATTTTTCCAAGTATCCAGTGTTCAACTGGGTCAAATGTTTCTGTTGGATTTTAAACAGCTTACCCCTTGAAATGATAAGGGTAAAAACAAGTGGAAAAAATCTTAATGTTCTTCAGTGGTATACAATCAACACAACTCAAAGATTTAGTAATTGCCAGCTGAAGTCTTTTAACATCATAATAATTATTTAAGCATAAGCATTAATCACAATACCTATTTAAGGAAAATAATGTTCATAGAGCTAAAGACTTTATAATAGACCTGAAAACTGGAGAATCAATCCAAAGAAACAGTTTACTACATAAAATACGCTATTTAAAAATTCTTGCCTTCTACACTTTTTCAGATGTGGGTTTACAGAAATCTGCCATTTCTGTTTGTGTGGGGAACAGTTTATACTGTCAAAAGCCGTCGAAAGTTCAGAATCGTCAGAGGGGTACCAGGCTTATAAAATCAACATTTTTGTGAGCCAGTTATAAGTTCATAAGAATCTTTTTCAAGAATCTCTAGAAATATGAGTTTCAATTCACTCTTTTTATCAGCACAGAACGTTTGAAATAAAACACCAATAACGTACTTAACCGGGTTTAACAAAGTCAATCATTTCAACTGCTATCAGCCTTAACATCACGGGGGCGGTGGGGGATAGTTATCAGCACGAGTCAAGAATTAGCAACACCGGGCTGGGTGGAAGCTCATTGGCACAAAGCTTGCCTAGCATGCAAGAGGCTCAAGGTTAGTGGCTCAGCACCCCTCCACCCAATTTGAAACATACCCTTGAAACAAATTTAAATCAATTCGCTCACCACTATCCACAAGAGACCCATCACCCTCTATCAACTTTGGGACCCTCTTGTCTCACCATCTCCTTCCGCACCCCAGACTATTTGCTGCTCCCCGAACTCATCCCAACTGCTGCATGCCTCTGCCTTTGTGGCAGCTGCTCCTCCAGCTGGGAAAGCGCTCCCCTCGGCCTCACCTGGGAGCACTCGCCCGTCCTTGCAACCTCCGCACAAAATCCCCCGGCGCCAAAGCCTCCTCCGGTGTACAATTTTCCTCAACTCCCCCAAGCAAAACTAGCTGTTCCGAGTTCCCGGAACACTTGGTAAACCAATCCTTATCACGCCGCATTGTTTCCACGCCCTGGGAGCGCAGGGAGGGCAGGCGCTGGACTCAGCCCACGGAGGGCCAGGCAGACGGCACCGCTCAACCAACGTGCGCGGCGATCGTTCCGCACTTCCATCCAGTGACCCCCTAGCACCCGCGGCCACGGCTCAAGGAGACAGACGAGATGCTATCCTTCCTCCCACCAGAGAATGAATGCCAGAGGCACACCCAAAGCCCTGGAAGGAGAACAATGAATGAACACAGCCTCCTCGCCTCTCCCGGCGTCCAGACTCTGTCTGAGCATCGACTGGCTCTGCAGAGCCTCGGCAGCTGCAGGACTGAAGCGTCCCGGCGGCTCTTACTTCACACAAAAGGCAGCCCCGGCGCTTCATTCCAGCGCATCCCGAGGCCAGTCCTCGGCAGAAGCATCCCAAACCTCTCATTAGTAACCCACAGAGTTCTGAAACCCAAGGCGAGGCTCTTATGCCTTTGTGGTGGGGCACTGACCCATTTCTTCCTCGCTTCCCCGATCCCTCGCGTCTGCCCCTAAAAAGGTGTCACTGGCGTGCAGAACCCCCGGAGGGGGTGCAAGCGGAGCTCCCCCGACTCCGCGGCCAAAGAGAAAAGGAATGAGCCCATCCGAGTTACAACAAAGATACGGGGCAGCTCCGGGCGGGTTTTCCCATTGCCAAAAAATGAGGAATGCGCACTGGGCACAGGGGTGGCGCTGGCACGTTTCCGCGAAACACAAGGAAATTTGAGTAGGGATGTGGGAACTAGGCTCGCCGGCCATGACACCGGACCCCGGGGCCCCCGCCCGCCCAGCGCCACCCGGGGTGACAGCGGCCTGGCCGGGGCCCTCCGCCTGGCAGTCGCGGGGGCCGCTCCGTCAGCGCCGCCCAGGCCCGCTCACCGGAGGAGCCAGCACCCCGGGCCCCGCCGCCGGACTCCCCCCGCATCCACCACCCAACCTCGTAGCCTACCTGAGGGAGCCAGGCCGCCCCGGTGTCCTGTCGTCCGGCGGCGGCGTCTGGTCCGCTCCTCCTCCCCACGGCGGGTGAGGGAACGGGAGGCGGTCACATTCGACGCGTCCCCAGCCCAGGGGACGGGGCCCCGGGAAGACCCCGCATCGTCGCACTTGCGCTCCGCGCCTCAGGGCACACGCCCCAAAGCCCGGTCTGCTGGCCCTTTTGGAGGCCCAAGGAGGGCCGCAGAGAAGCCTTCCCGCCTTACGCTCGTTCTCCTCTGACTCCCGCCATCTAAGATGGCGGCCCGAACGCCCGCGATGAAGACACTCTCGGGCGGCCCCGGCAAGCGAGCCGTCTGCTCGGTGCTCTACCTCCCGACCTGCGGCGCCACCGGCTCTCCGCTGCTGCGCGAGCTCTCCCGGCGGGCCGTCGACTTCCCACTTGGGTCGGGGATCTATCGGTCGGGTCTGAGCTCAGGCCCCGCCTCCGGGGCGTGTCCTCGCGATGCTGGCGGCCGCCATTTCGGAGCTAACGAGGCTGTGAGGGGCGCTGAGTGCCTCGCTCTCGGGAGAAGCGATCGGTAATCGGGAATAACGGGTGGAGGGACCTGAGGTATAGAAGGAGAGGACGGCCCGTCTGTCAGCGTCGCAAGGCCTTCGGGTGGCCAGACCTGCCCTGGACACGGCGCAGTGTCCAGCTCTGGCGCGTCCCCTCCGGAGGACGACGAACCGTGGCTCCGCCACTGACCGGCTGCGTGGGAAAGTTTCCTCATCTGCAAACTAGGAGTTGATCTTCCCCATCGGGTGGGGAAAAGTTAAAAACTGATAATCCAGTTTGGTCTCAGGTACAGTGAAACCTGCGCGGGCAGGAATGGATACCTGGAAGGCAATTTGGCACCGTCTGTCCACGTTCTCCCACGCCTGGGCGCTAATTCCAGAGAAATAAGCACGCGTTCGCACAGAAAGGCTGGTCCGAAGATGTTTATTACCAGATTGTTTTCATTAGAGAAACACCGGGGGGATGTGAATTGATGGGAAGCTGAACGAACGCTCCTGTGTCGACACTATGGCTTCTCGTCCATCTGTTTTTAAAAACGAGCCCAAGCTGGCGCGGTGGTCCCCTCCTGTCGTCCCAGCTTCTCAGGAGGATCGCAAGTTCGATACCAGCTTGGGCAACTCTGCGAGATCCTGCCTTAAAATTTTAGCAAAAAAAAAGTCAAGGCTGGGCATGTAGCTCAGTGAAAGCGCGCTTACCTAGCATGCACAAGGTTCTCAGCTGCAAAAATAAAAGCTTTCTGCAAAGCCTAGCATGAATGTCAGGCTCAGTGTTAGCACTGGCTCTGTAACAGTGAACAAGTCAGGGCTTTAAAGTCTAGCCGTGGCCACGAGCAGCAGACAAGTAAACCCACAGGACATGACCATCAGGACTGATAAATGACTGAAGAGGATGACAGCAGAATGATTGGGAAAAGGGTGTGCCTTTAGATTTCACGAGTTAAGGAAGGCCTCCTCTAAGTGATAGATAGGGCACTAAAGGGTGAGAAAGACAGACGCGTAGTATATGCCTGTAATCCCAGTGACTGAACTTAGAAGGCTGAGGCAAGAGGATCTCGAGTTCAAGGCCAGCCTCAGCAACTTAGCGAGACCCTGTCCCAAAATTTAAATAAATAAAAGGATTAGGGATGTAGCACCTCAGTGGTAAAATGCCCAAGTTCAATTCCCATTACCACAACACAGGACTGTTGTTCTAAGCAGTCAGAATGGCATGTGTAGGAGCCAAGGGCATCAAGTGAGACAGGAGGCCAGTGTGATGAGAGCACAGAGAGCCAGAAAGAGATGAGGCTGGCTAAGTAAGAAAAGGACAGGCTAGAGTCATGTCCAGTCTGACACTGTGACCTTTGCATGCCATCCTGCCTCTAGTGAGTTTAATTTTAGTCACAGATGAGTTTGAAGTGTGGGTCTGGCCTGGGATGGGTGCTGGGAAAGAGCAATGTAAATAAACAGTCCGCCAGGTGATTGGGAGGGCACCCAGCAGAGGAAGAGTGACCGGCTCTGCCATGGCAGGCCAGAAAAGCCTCCGCAGAGAACTCTTAAGCCAGGTGTTAAAGGATGAGTCGGAATTTTCCAGCTTGAGAAGGAAAGGAGTGCAAGAGCCAGAGGCGGGGAGAGTGTGGGCCAGGGATAGAGGCGTGAGCAGCGTGACATGATTGGGACACAGTAAGCAGTTCTGTGGGGTTGAAGATTGCTTCCCTGGAATAGGGTATAGAGAGAAGTGAAGGGGAGGTCGGCAGGAGCAGATGCCTTGCCCAGTGTCAACCCCCTGAGGCCATAAGGGGCACTTTGCAATGGCCCATGATAGGGTAAGGGGCTTGCCACCCCCATGTTGTGTTGTCATCTGCAGGATAGCATAGTGCAGGCATCTTGGGAAGCAGTTTAAGATACGAGGCCAGGTATCACCACACACCTGTAATCCCAGCAGCTTGGGAGGCTGAGACAGGAGGGTCTCAAGTTCAAGACCAGCCTCAGCAACTTAGTGAGACCCTGTCTCAAAATCAAAAATAAAAAGGACTCAGTGGTAAAGCACTCCTGGATTCAATCCCCAGTACCAAAAAGTAAAAATAAATGCATATATCTTTTGTTCTAGGAATTCTCCCTCTGGGAATTAATCCTACAGATGTACTGGGACATGTATGAGATGATGTATAAACAGTTTATTCCTTGTCACATTGCCTATGATCTAAACAAATATCATGCAGCTGTTAGAATAATGAACTGTGTACTGATGTGGAAAGACGTCCAAGAAATACTGCTGAATGAAAAACAGAGAGGGACAAAACAATGTGAACAGTGTGCTCCTTTCTGTGACAAGGGCGGACAGCATTTGCTCACAGAGGCTTGAAGTACGTCTGGAGGTCACATAAAATGCTACTCACAGGGATGACAGGCCAGGGGAGGGTGGGAACTGGGAGCCCGTGTACAGGAGTGGGAAAAAGCAGTTTTCACTGGTGGCTCTTTTGATAATTTTTAATTTTTGAACTACGTAAGTGAATTACCCACTCAAAACAGGCTGAGTAGGGTGGCAAATGCATGTAATCCCAGCAGCTCAGGAGGCTGAGGCAGGAGGATCGAGAGTTCAAAGCCAGCCTCAGCAAAGGCAAGGTGCTAAGCAAGTCAGTGAGAGCCTGTCTCTAAATAAAATACAAAATATGGGCCAGGGATGTGGCTCAGTGGTTGAGCACCCCTGGGTTCAATCCCCGGTACAAAAAAAAAAAAAACTTTTAAAACAAATCTGTCCTGGAGGGCATATAAAACGGTCCATGCGGCCGGGCGTGGTGGCGCACGCCTGTGATCCAAGCGACTTGGGAGGCTGAGTCAGGAGGATCGCGAGTTCAAAGCCAGCCTTAGCAACTTAGTGAGGCCCTAAGCAACTCAGTGAGACCCTGTCTCTAAATAAAATACAAAATAGGGCTGGGGATGTGGCTCAGTAGCCGAGTGCCCCTGAGTTCAATCCCTGGTTCCAAAAAAAAAAAAAAAAAATGGGCCCTGCTGGAAACAAATTGAGAGAGAAGGGAATGAGCTGTCCCACCTCCATGGTCCCCACTCCCTCTCACCCTCAAGTCCAATAGGACCCTCATGGGCATGCTACCCAGGCCTCTAAAGGCCAGGCCTCATGGCATTCTGGGATTTTCTGGGACCCAGATGATTGCCTGATCCCTCCCTGTGTCCTAGCTCTTGTCCTGTTCCAGCTCTTCAGTTGCAGAACCCTGAGAGAAAAGTGCCTTGGGTAAGCAGTGACACTTAGAGCCACCAAGGTCTACCTGGCCTCAGCCAGCACCCAGCCTCACAGGGCCTCTCCCACTACCTCCAGGGCTTACCTCTGGGGAGGGCTGCCCACAGCAGTCCCTCAACACCCACTTTCTCAGCCAGGGACTGTGGCACATGTCTGTAATCCCAGCAACCCAGGAGGCTGAGGCAGGAGGAGTCCAAGTTCAAAGTCAGCCTCAGCAATTTAGTGAGACCCTGTCTCAAAGTTTTTAAAAATAACCGAAAAGTGCTGGGGGTGGAGCTCAGAGTGCTGCTGGGTTCAATCCTCAGTGCCAAACAGACAAAAAAAAGACCCACCTCTATATTCAAACACCCCTCAGGGCTAAAGACCTTCAACAAGAGCCCAGGGCCCCTGGTCATGCCCCGTCTCCAACACAGGCCTCGTTCAGCAGCTCTTGAGAACATTGTTTCTGATAAGCCAAATCCCTCCTCTCCTTCGTACAGAGGGGCTCTGGAGTTAGATTTGAGACCAACTCCCAGTCCGCCTTGCTCCTGTGATTCTTGCCCTGTCCTCCAGGTGAAGGAGGAGGAGGAACAGTCGCCTTCTGCTTTGTTGGAAGGCAGTGAAACACAAGAGAGCACAGTGTGTCAGGGACCATGTCTCCAGCATTTCCCTGACCTGCTGCTCCCCCTTACGTGGCCAAGTCACCAGGTGCTACGGTTTGGATATACTTGGAATGGGTTTCCCCTAGAAACTTGGTCCCCAGGGTGGTGGAACCTTAAGATGTGGGCCTGGTGGAAGGTAATGAGGTCACTGGAGGCACCACCCACAGAAGTGATTCTTCTAGGTCTCATGGGATCCTGGTTAGTTCCTTCCAGATGGTGGTGCAAACCTGTAATCCCCTATACTAGGGAAACTGAGGTAGGACGATCACAGTTCAAGGCCAGCCTGGGCAACTTAAAGAAATCCTCTCTCAAAATAAAAATTAAAAGGGCTGGGGATAGCTCGGTGGTAAAGTATTCCTGAGTTCAATCCTCAGTACTGCAAAAAAAAAAAAAAAAAAGAAAGAAAAAAGAAAAAGAAAAGAAAGAGAAAAGCTTGTTATTAAAAGAATAAAACTGGCCCTTGAATCTCCCTGGCTGCTTGTCCGGCCATGTTGATCACTCACATGCACTCCACCCATTGTGACATCTGCCAAAAGGCCCTCACCAGAGCTGAGCAGAAGTTGACAACGTGCTCTTGAACCTCCAGAACCGAGCAAAATAAACCTCTTTTCCTTAAAAAGTACCCAGCTTCGGGTATTTTGTTATAGCAGCAGAAAATAGACTAATACATCAGGTCCTGAAGAAGAAAACATGGGCACTTTCAAATGACCTTTAATCCTTTCCAATTACGATCCTAATTCTTGCCTTCTTGCCTTTTTTGGGGCCAATGTTCATCCAAACATGGTCTCCATGGGGGTTCAATTTCTTCCCCCACCCCTCTCAAAGCCCCCAACAGTCTGCCTTGCACAGCCATTCCCAGAATGGAGCCGGGCGTGGTGGCGCACACCTGTAATCCAAGCGATTTGGGAGGCTGAGTCAGGAGGATCGCGAGTTCAAAGCCAGCCTCAGCAACTTAGCGAGGCCCTAAGCAACTCAGTGAGACCCTGTCTCTAAATAAAATACAAAATAGGGCTGGGGATGTGGCTCAGTGACCGAGTGTCCCTGAGTTCAATCCCTGGTTCCAAAAAAAAAAAAATCTATCCCAGAATGGAAACTGCCCTCTGTGGTCCCCCATCACATCCCAGGAGGATTTCCCAAGCCCAGGCCTCAAGGCCCTTGGCAGCATTTGGCCCTTCCTGTTGAAATCTACCTCTGTGCTTCCCTCCCATTTCACCAGCCCAACCTGATGCCTCTTAGCCCCAAAACGACTCCTCTTCTGCCCTCATGCCTTCACAGACAGTGGAACCCAGAGCTGCTTGGTGACTTTGCTCATGCTGTTCCCTCTGCAGGAAATGCTTTTCCCTCCTTTCAATCTGGTTATGGACAACTTCTCCCTGGCCGGTCCTCAGGCAGTAATGCCCCAAATGCCACTGTGTTCACTGCTTTTCCCTGGCCTGTTGCTTCCTCTAGCAGATGAAGCACAAGCTTTGGAGTCAGACTTTGAATTTACATCTCCTTGTGCGGTTTGCTGTGCAACTGGGCCAAACCAAGCAGCTAAGCCATCTGCCTGAGAGGTTTGCTGTGAAAGAGGGACAGGCCACCTCCCATGGCTTTGGGGAGGCCTAAATTCCTATTGAAGCCTCATCGTATCTTGTGTTGCTGGGGGGCAGGGGCAGCTAGTCACACAGGATGCCCCCCCCACACACACACTCAGAATGCTCTCACTCTTGGGACTCGATGCTGTCTCGTCTCTGTCCTGAAATTCTTAATGATTTTATCCTTGAATTTGTGCTTTGTAAGCTAAGTTCCATGGGACAATGGAACCTGCGCCTAGGCCACCTCTGACCTTTACTTCCCTGGAGCTTCTGGCTGCAAATCTGAGACTTTCCCCCGCCCTCACCCCATGCTACCTGGCTGTTTCCCCGCTCCCACTCAGGTGCAGGGTGCAATCCGGCAAGGTCCCTCCCCACCAGGAGTTGGAATGGGGTTCCCCACCCACAGCCCAGCTCAGAAATCTGGCAGCTGGTGTGGGGCAGGGCGGGGGACAGGGAGCCAGCTGCTGGGGCACACAGGCCCCCATCAGGGTCTGCCCTCTCCCTGAGAGTGCCCCCGTGCTGCGGGGAGGACAAGATTAAATAGCAAGCAGAAATACTGACAGGTCAAGAGAGATCATGGAAAAATGGAGAAAGTTCCACACTCTGTGGTTGTTTGGTTACCGTGGAATGTTTTTGGGTTCTGCAGTGCCTCACCATGCCAGCTAAGGGCTCCACCATGAAGCTGCGCACCCCAACCACCAGCCCAATATTTTACTGCTTTGAATCGCCTCTCCCCACACTGACATTTCCATCTTGTGCTGAATCTCACTAAATTATGGAGATAACCCTGGAGAGACGCCAGAAGGGTTTCTATAAACCCCAAACGAGGTTATAGAAAATACACAGACCAGATTAAAGGAGGAACTACGACTTTAACCTGGAGACTGGTCACCAGACCACACTGTGGTAACAGTGATTCCAAGTGCCCACTGTTAACATAACAAGCCACCCTGACCTTAGACCCAGCTGGGGTGTCTCCCGCAGCACATCCTCCAGGCCCTCCCAGCATGGCAGTCTCAGGGCAGCTAGAATCCCACACACCTCAGAGCTCCAACCAACAATGCAGAAGCATCCGGGACCTACTCGCCTAGCATCACTCAGGCTGGCCTGGTCGAAGCAGTTACAAGCCACCCAGAGTCAAGGGGAGGGCTTTTATTCCATGAATCAGGAGGCTGAGGCAGGAGGATCACAAGTTTGAGGCCAGCCTCAGTAACTTAGCAAGAACCTAAGCAACTTAGCCAAACTGTATCTCAAAAGGGTAAGTTTGTAGCTCAGTGGTAGACTATCCCTGGGTTCAATCCCACATACTGCCAAAATGATTTTAAAGTAAGACATATATCAGATTCCAAAACTGGAAGTGGGGCTGGGGTTTTAGCTGTTTTAGAGCGCTTGCCTCGCATGTGTGAGGCACTGAGTTCATTTCTCAGCACCACATAAAAACAAATAAATAAAATTTTTTAGTTGTCCATGGACAACCACAACTAAAAAATATTAAAAACAAAAGCAAAACTGGAAGTGGCTTAGGCATCTCTCAATCTCTGGAATGACGACCTTATTTATTTTTGTCATAACCTACCACCCTGATCTACACTGAGTTTAATATACATTTATATTAACATATTAATTTATATATGTAATTTTTAAAAATAGGAACAGAAATAGGAAGGGTTGGAGATGTGGCTCAGGGGTAGAGCACCTCTGGACTCAATCCCCAGTACTGCTAACAAAATATACGAGGTGGGTGTAGCTCAGAGGTTGAGTGCTTGCCTAGCAAGCATGAGGCCCTGGTCCAGCCCACAGGAGGACAGAGAGGAGAGGAGAGGGGAGGGAGGGGAGGGAACAGGAGGGAAGGGAGAAAAGGAGAAGGAGGAAGAAGACCCCAAGGGTCAACTGGTACTGTCTTTTTTGGTACTAGGGATTGAACCCAGGGACACTCAGCCACTGAACTCCATCCCCAGCCCTTTATATTTTGAAACAGGATCTTACTAAATTGCAGAGGCTGGATTCAAACTTGCAGTCTTCCTGCCTCAGCCTCCAGCGTTGCTAGGATTATAGGTGCGCGCCCCTGTGCCCAGCAGAAAACACCCAAGGTTTAAAAGAAAAAGAAAGAAAAAAAAAATTGTGTGACTTCTGGCTCTTTCTCTTTTGGGTCATTTGCTCTGAGAGACGTCTTGTCATGAGCAGCCCTGAAAGAAGTCCACGTGATGAGGAACCTCCTGCCAAGAGCCACAAGCAGGAGATTAGAAGCAGATTCTTCAGTCTTAAATAACTGAGGCCAACCTCAGGAGACACCCTAAGCCAGAACCACTAGCTGCACCTGGATTTTGGTACCTGATAAACTGCAGGATAAGAAATGCTTCTTGTTTTTGCTGCTAAGGTTTCTGGTAATCTGTTAGGGTAATCTGTTAGGCAGCAATAGATAACTAACACAGTGCGCGCATGCGCGGAGAGACCAGTCTGGTTTGTTGGCTAAAGCCTGGCTCCATGGAAGGGCCTGGGCAGCCCTTGAGTTGTCCTCCACCTCGGGCCTCACCCGCATTTGAAGTGGTTGGTTATGGAAGACTTCATTGTTTGCCTTCCCTTATCATAACAAAAGTTTGGGACCCACCCCTCCCCTACTCTCTGCTTGCCTGTTTGGCTGGGACTCAGAGCACTCCCTGGTCATTAATTGGTTTGGGGATGGTTGTATTAGTTATCTATTGCCGTATTAATAGTAACTATCTACTGCGGTATTCGTTATCTATTTCACAAGTTCTCTACTGCTGCCTCTCAGTGAGAGCTGAACCCACCCAAGTTCACTGGGCCTGAGAACTAGTCTTCAGAGGCCTGCTGACATCTGTTTCACCCTGAAACCACCCTGGACTGCAACCTGCAGACCTGGGCTTTTCAGTTCCACACAGCATTATATTCCCTTTTAATGGGCTAAAAACCCTTGAGTTAGGTTCTCTTTTCTTTCTTTTTTTGGGGGGGCGGGGGAGGTTTACTGGGAATTGAACTCAGGGGCACTCAACCACTGAGCCACATCCCCAGTCCTATTTTGTATTTTGTGTAGAGACAGGGTCTCACTGAGTTGCTTAGTGCCTCGCTTTTGCTGAGGCTGGCTTTGAACTCGCAATCCTCCTGCCTCAGCCTCCTGAGCTGCTGGGATTACAGGCATGCACCACTTAAGTTAGGTTTTCTATCACTTGTTTTGTTATTTTGTTGGTTGTGTGTGTGTGTGTGTGTGTGGTACTGAGGATTGAACCCACGGGCATTCTACCACTGAACTACACCACCAGTCCTTTATTATGTTTTAAATTTTGAGATAGAGCTTTGCTAAATTGCCAAAGCTGATTTTGAACTTGCCATCCTCCTGCCTCAGCCTCCCAAGGCACTGAAATTACAGGCATGCACCACCATATTCAGTAATTTCTCTATTGCTTGTAACAGAATCCTAATAGTGTCAGACCTTAGTATCTGTGAGTTTTGCATCTAGAGATTCAACTAACCACAGATTGAAAATACTCCAAAAAAAAAGAGAAGAAGAAAAAAAGAAAGAAAGAGAGAGAGAGGAAAGAAAGAAAGAAAGAAAGAAAGAAAGAAAGAAAGAAAGAAAGAAGGAAAGAGAGAGAAAGAAAGAAAGGAGGGAGGGAGGGAGGAAGGACCCGCGCATGGTGGCGCACGCCTGTAATCCCAGCACTTGGGAGGCTGAGGCAGGAGGATCGCCAGTTCAAAGCCAGCCTCAGAACTTAGCGAGGCCCTAAGCAACTCAGTGAGACCCTGTCTCTAAATAAAATACAAAAAATAGGGCTGGGGATGTGGCTCAGCGGTGGAGTGCCCCTGGGTTCAATCCCCAGTACCCCCCCAAAAAAAGGGAGGGAGGAAGGAAGGAAGGAAGGAAAAAGAAAAACTGTGCATGAACGGACGTTTCTTTCTCCCTGGGTGTGTTTACCTCTGAGCTACATCCCCAGCCCTGTTTTTTATTTCATTTTTCATTTTGAGTCAAGGTCTCACTAAGTTGCTGAAACTGGTCTTGAACTTGCCTTCCTCCTGCCTCAACCTCCCTGGTCCCTGGGATTATTAGAGACTTGGCCACCACATCCCCCTTGCCCTTATTTCCAATACAGTCTAACAACTATTTCTATATCGTTTACATTGTATTAGGAAGAAGACATCTAGAGATAATTAGAAGGATACAGGAGGATTATGCAGGTGGTTCTGTGCAAATATTATGCCATTTCATCATCAGAGACTTGAGCGTCTGGGGACTTTGCTATCTCCTGGCATCCTGGAACCACCCCCCGCCCCAGCCGTGAGCCAGGATTCACTCTCTGGAGACTGAATATTGAGTTCTCCCAGCACACACGGAGATCAGGACGTGAGGCGCCTGCACACATTTCCAGAGAGACAGTGCCCTGAACACAAGGAGCTGATCCCCACCGACCAGTGGAGGTACAAGTCTCACCAGTGCCCTCAGATAACGAGCCTCAACCCACCAGCCTCTGAAGCTCCTCTGCATTCCCAGGTTTGCTGGTGGAAAAGCCAGGTGACCAGCTCCACCGGACTAGCTTCAGCATATGCGAAGACACAAGCCTCATAAGCAGACACTGGCCCTATAATTGTGAGTCGGTGAGAAGTGAAGAGCTTTGATCAGTGGCTGGAAATACTGTCCCCAGATATGCACCTACCTTCACCTACCTCTCCAGACGGAAAAGAGTAAAGATGTCACAAGAGAGCCGACCTTAGCTACTCCTATCAGGTTAATAGAAATTAAGAGCCTGGAGACACAGCTCAGGGGTAGAGCGTGTGCTTAGCACATATCAGGTCACCTGTAACCCCAGTGACTCAGGAAACCCCGTCAGGAGGATCACAAGTTTGAAGCCTGCCTGAACAATTACCAAGACCCTCTCTCAAACTCTAGAGACAGGGTCTCACTGAGTTGCTTAGGTCTCACTAAATTGCTGAGGCTGGCCTTGAACTTGTGATCCTCCTACCTCAGCCTCCTGAGTCACTGGGATTACAGGCGTGGGCACCACTGCACCTGGCTTCTCTCAAAATTAAAAAAAAGCGGGGGCAGTCAATGTAGCTCAGCAGGACAGTGCCCCTGGTTTCTATCCCCAGGGCCACAAAATAAAAATAAACTAATAATAGCAATAATAATAATAATAAACAAAATAACTAGTTATTTGACTAGAACTTCAAACAAGGAGAATATTCACAAGAAACTTCCAGACACAGACCTGTACTTTGAATCACTGTATTTGTTCAATACATAAATAGGCATTCAAATATCAAGCAGCTGATCTTAATGAAGAAAACACCAATACACTCAACAGGAAAATCCGAAACAAAGGTTCATCTTGGCCGCAAGTCCCAAAGCTAAAGGGAGAAATGAAGCATGTCCCCTATTCTCTGCACATTTCTGACTCTCTCAGTATTAGTCTTTCCTGAGCTTTATTTACAGCAAATGAAAAGTCACAGAAGTTCAGGGCTTGGGAAATCATGGCGATCCTTCAGTGCAAACCCCCCTCTGACCCCCACATTTGGCAGGCGGTTGGGCTGGGCTGAAGGAAGCATCAGGGTGCTCTGCCTCCCAGCAGCCACCGGGACATAAAAGCATGATGGCTACAGAACTGGATCATCTAGGATCAAAGCCCAGCTCTGTCATTTACAAGCTATGTATGTGACCTTGACAGGGGCCTCACCTCTCAGAACTTTGGTTTCCTTATCTGTAAATAGAGCAAAGAATACACACTCCATGAGGCTATTGAGGGCATTAAATGAGATAAGATACGAATAGAGCTTGGCTTCTAGTAAGATGCAGCCAATGTTGCTTTTCCCTGCCTTGGCAGATAGTTTCCCACACTTGAGATCCCTCCTGCAGTCTAGGGCCCTCACCGCCGAATAACTGGATCAACTGGTACAATCTTTTTTATGACCCTTGATCTGTACAGCCAGTGTGTTCCCCTTAAGGGCACCAATTTAACTGCCACCAGGTTCACTACGCTTTGGCCAGTGTGAAATATAATATTTTCCTGCTGATTATTAAAAAAAGGAAAGTACTCTATCACTGTTTAAAGTTGTACCTTTTTCATTAATCGTAGGAGTGAATATGCACCCATATATACAATTCCTATTTTCTGATTTATCTGTTCATGACCTTGACCCATCTGAGTATTGGTGGGGTTTTTAAATCTATATGGATGAATTATTTTTTATGATCATAATATGATTTAATGGGCTGGGATTGTGGCTCAGTGGTAGGGCGCTTGCCTGGCATGTGTGAGGCCCTGGGTTCGATTCTCAGCACCACATATAAATAAATAAAATAAAGGTCCATCAACAACTAAAAAAAATTTAAAAAAAATAATAATACTATGATTTAATAGTTTATATTTGCAGAAAAAAGGTGTATTCTTTGACTTTGCCTTTTTATATTGAAGTTGTTTTGTTTTATTCTATTTTTAGTGATTTTTGTTGTGACAGTTATTATTGTGATGATGGTTTGGAAGAATTTCCATCTATGTATTTATTTAGAGGGGTGGGGATAGAAGCCAGGGCCGTGAACATCCTAAGTACACACTCTGCCACTGAGTTTCACTTCAGTTCTGGAGAATTTTAAACTAATAGAAGTCTTTCTATATTGTGATTTTTTTTTTCTTTTTTTTTTTTTTTGGTGCTGGGGATTGAACTCAAGGCACTCAACCACAGAGCCACATCCCCAGCCCTATTTTGTATTTTATTTAGAGACAGGGTCTCACTGAGTTGCTTAGGGCCTCGCTAAGTTGCTGAGGCTGGCTTTGAACTCGCGATCCTCCTGCCTCAGCCTCCCAAGTGCTGGGATGACAGGCGTGCGCCACCGCGCCTGGCTATATTGTGATTTTTTAAATGATTTATTCTATGGCTTTTTCTTTTTTTTGTTTCTGTTTTTTGTGGTTTTTTTTTTTTTTTTTTTTTTTTTTTTTTTTTTTTTTTTTTTTTTTTGCTTTTGGTTGTTTTTTTGTAGTACTGAGGATTGAACCAGGGTCCTTCCACCACTAAGTTATTCTACCAACCCCTTTAAAAAAAAAAAAACTTTTTTTTTTTTTTTTTAAATTTTGGGACCGGGTCTAAGTTGCCCAGGCTGATCTTGAACTTGCAATCCTCCTGCCTCAGCCTTGTGAGTTGCTGGGATTCTAAGCATGTGTCACCAAACCAGTCTGGCCTCTTCTCTTCCTTCTTCTTCTTCTTCCTTTTCCTCCCCCGGTTTTGCAGGGCTGAGGGTGACCCCCGGGCCTTGCACATACCTGGCCGACATCTGACCCCTGAGCTCCATCCTCACCCTATCCTGTGGCTGTGGAACTTAGAAAATTTTGGAGAAATGAATGCTGTGCGTTGAATCATGCTCCCCCAAAAGATATGGTGAGTCTCAACATCCAGCACCTGTGAACGTGACCGTATTTGGAAACAGCTTCTTTGCCGATTTAATCAAGGTAGGATGCAGGGGTCATGGAATAGGGCGAGCTGGAATCCCATAGGACTGATATCTTCATAACAAGGGAAAACAGAGACAGGGAGAAGGCCATGTGACATCAGAGGCTGAGACTGGAGGGACACAGCTGTAGCCAAGGAATGCCAAAGACTGCCCGTCACCAGAAGCTGAGAGACAGGCAAGAGAGGGTTCTAGCCAGACTCTGAAAATGGCTTTCCTGGCTGACGCCTCGATTTCAGACTCCCGGCCTCCAGAACTGCCAGAGAATAAAGTTCTGTTGTTTTGAACCACCCAATTGGTGGCCCTGGCCACACACACACCAAGGAAAGGCCAAATGTCTCTATTAAAATTGGAACCAAGGGCACAAATGACACCATGTTGCATGTGGAAGTACCAGGTACACGGGCCAATGAGACCCAAAGTGATATTTTCCTAGCATCTAGAAAAAAGGGGAGGAAGTTTTCTTTCTACCTTGCAAGTTACGCCAAAGTGAAGTCCAGATGGATGAAAGATTTAAATATAAGAAATGAAGCCATTGGGCTGGAGGGCGTAATTCAGTGGTAGAGAATGTGCTCAGCATACACGAGGGCCTGGGTTCCAACCTCAAAAACACAAAAATAGAATCAAATCAAAACAAAACAAAAACCCCTGCTGAGCACAGTAGTGCATGCCTATGATCCCAGCAACTCTGGAGGCTGAGGCAGGAGGATCACAAGTTGGAGGCCAACTTCAGCAACTTGGTGAGACCCCATCTGAAAATAAAAAGTAAGAAGAGCTGGGGATATGTAGCTCAGTGATAAAACACCCCTGGTTTCATCCCTACGAGTACCAAACCAAACCAAACCAACCATACAGAGAAACATGGGAAAGTAACAATTTTTTTTAAAAACAGGAAAAACCTTGATTTGTAAGTACAATAGTGAATGTCAGAAGCCATAAAAGAAAAGACTGACAAATTCCCCTACATAAAAGTGAACTTTCTGCATTGTAATAAATACCTTAAACAAAATCAAAGGTCACAAAACAAACTGGGAAAGAAGTTTGCAACTCAATTTGCAGATGAAGGATTGGTTTCTTTAATAGAAAGAGTCTAAAAATCAAAATGAAGACGGGTGCAGTGGCGCATACCTGTCATCCCAGCAGCTCAGGAGGCCGAGGTAGGAGGATTGCGAGTTCAAAGCCAGCCTCAGCAAGGGCAAGACGCTAAGCAACTCAGTGAGACCCTGTCTCTAAATAAAATGCAAAATAGGGCTGGGGATGTGGCTCAGTGGTTAAGTGCCCCTGAGTTCAATCCTTGGTACCAATCAATCAATCAATATAAAAATGAAGAAACCAAGAACCCAATGGACAAATTGTCAAAGGATATGAATGGACAATTCACCGAAAGACATTCAAATGAAGCAATCATGTAAAAGGATAGCCATTGTCCTAATAAGAGAAGCTACAAGAAGAGACCAATTCTTCTGCACCAGATTGGACAAAGTCAAACATTTACAAACTACTTTTCACATGTTTTCGGTGTGTTCTCTTTTTTTAACTGAGGATTAAACCCAGGGTGCTTAACCACTGAGCCACATCCCAGCCCTTTTTACATTTTATTTAGAGACAGGGTCTCAATAAGTTGCTTAGTGCCTTGTTAAGTTGCTGAGGCTGGCTTTGAACTTGCAATCCTCCTGCCTCAGCCTCCTGAAGCCGCTGGGATCACAGGTGTGCGCCACCACACCCTGCTAGCATTTCACCTCTGAATCTTAGGTTTCCTCTTCAGCAAAATGGGAATATCATATTGCCTACTTCACAAGGTTGTAATGACAAATTAGGTTGTATTTGCAAACCATTCAGAACAGTGCCCGGCACATGGAAAGTACCATAAAACTGCTAGCGATTATTACTATCACAAAATGACCCTAAAGTTTTGAAATATAGAGAACTTTGGTATGTATTACCAATAGACCTCTGATTCTGAAAATTCCTGTGTTTCCAGATGTGACAGCCACCATATGCACACTAGGCTCTTTAAAATACAGTCCTATAAGTTTGGCTTTCTTATCTCCATTTTAATAATCAGAAAACAAGGGATCAGAGAGGTGACGTTACCTGCCTAGGGTCACAGAGCTGGTGAGGGCCAGGGCCAAGGTTCAAACTTAAATCTGCTCAAGTTCTTTCCATGTCAGCCGCTCTTGAGAGTCTTTCTCGGTCTCCAAAAAGCACCCGTGGGTTCACTGAGGATGGAAAAATCCAGCCCGGTTCCAGATGCCGGAGCTCCTGCCCGATCGTGATGCTACCACTTGATAGGCTGATTTATAGAGAAGTCGGGGAACATTCCCCGCACCCCAGTGCCACCCCGGGGCAGGATTCCTAAGGTGGGGAGAGAGGCGGTGGCGGCTCCGCCTCCTGAGACCGAGGAGCAGCGGCAGGCGCGGCAGGGAAGGCATGCCAGGGGCACATTCGTGTTCCAGCGTCAACAATGTCCCCAAGTCCTTCCCACTCCGCCTCGGGAACAAGCGCCAGTGTCTCCTGGTGGTGCATGCGTGCAGGGCGCATCGACGTGTGCAAACTGTGCAGTGACCTATTTCTAAATAGATCGCATCTGGGCCTTGACTTTGAATGCAGGCCAAAGGCCCTGACCTAAAATAGACAAGCCTACTGCCCTGTTATTTGCATGGCTTAAAAAAAAAAAAATCCTCCAAAGCAAAGCAAGTATTTTTATCCCGGCCTCGCTGAGAATAGCTACACCTATTTACTCGGAGGGAGGGGACTGCAGGGCCGGTTTCAGTGAGGGTGACTGACTATTCCGGACCGGGTGGATGAGCACACTCCGGAGCCTCCTCCGCTGGGGCCCTGCACCCGGCCCGCTGGAACCTGCCGCTGACCCAGCCTGTGCCCCACCCGCAGGCCAGGCGAGTGGTCCTGCGCATGCGCGCCTCCCTCTCCACCCTGATCCTGGCTGGAAGACCCTGACAGCAGACTTTGCTTGCAGATTTGGGGTCGGTTTTAATTTTTATTCATTTATTACATGCAGTGCTGGGACAGAACGGAGGGCCTCGGGCATGCTGGGCAAGCGCTGTGTTCTTTACCCTTCTCTCCACCGCCGGCATTTGGCTGTGGGTCCTTCACCAATTTTAAGGAGCGCTCTCAAGAAGCAGCACCCATGTCCTAGCTGGATGCTGGATGGGCTCTCGCGGGATGCCAGGAACCGTTTTGAGCACGTTTCTCCCGTTTATCTCACTGGATTCTTAGGCCTGCCCTATGGGGTTGGGCTATTTTGAAACCCATTTTGCAGAAGGGAAGACTGAGATTTAGTTAGCAACTCGCCCAAGCTCATGGTGAGGCAGAGGAAGAGCTAGGAAATGCCAACCCAGCTCAATGCGAACCCAGCGTGAGCTCTGCATCTTTCTCTCAGAACTGTACAGATAAGTATAATAAAATAAAATAAATGAAACGTCTTTTTTTCCTTTTTTTTTTTTTTTGGTCCAGTATTACGGAATGAACCCAGTGGTGCTTTACCCTAGAGTTTCACCCCCAACCTTCCCAGATCCCATTTTTTTTAAACTTTTTTTTTTTAGTTGTCGATGGACCTTTATTTACTTATTCGTATGTGATGCTGAGAATCGAACCCAGTGCCTCACACATGCCAGGCAAGTGCTCTATCACGGAGCCAGAACCCCAACCCCGACCCAGATCCCATTTTTGAGGCAGGGTCTTGCTAAATTTCCCAGGATAGCCTGACATTTGTGATCCTCCAGCCTCAGCTTCAGAGTAGCTGGAATTACAGGTGAGATGTTGTTATGTGGAAATGTTCTTATCTCACTTAACTGCAGAGGACCCCAAAATGTGATTTCTGGAGAGGGTTAGGGAGTAGAAATTCCAGACTTTTTTTTAACCTATGTATAAAATTTTTTCTGTATATTTTTATGAGTATGTATCTTTATCATTATTCAATAGCATTTTTTATTTAATATTTACATTAATAGCATATAAATATATAAC
>JAJEJO010004945.1:7394-190562 GCA_020662805.1 Glaucomys volans
AGAAAGAAAGAAAGAAAGAAAGAAAGAAAGAAAGAAAGAAATTCTATTTTATCCTCATCTATACATGTCTGAAAGGTTTTGAAGGGTTTTGATGAATATTTTGTTTCTTCATCACATTTTCAGTTCATTCTTTTTTAGTCTTTGGGTATTTGAAATGTCATTATTTTAGATGCAGCATTTGTGTTTCTATATCTAAGCTGTTAGGGCTGTGATGTTTCATTTATGATGGTTTCTAATTTGTTCATATGGAAGTTTCAGATTATGACTGTGTGTGTGTTCCTGATATCCATCTTCAAGATATCAAATGTATTTTTTATAGAAATCTTCAATTCTGACTTAGATAAATCTCAATTTATCCTTCTCATAAAAGTGTGACTATTTGTTTTTTAGCTGTTTCTTAAGAATTTGCCATGGTACTGACACTAGAGCTTGAGGAGGATAAATGAGGTAACATCACCTACCATCCCTTATTTGTGGTATGCCCTCTTCATGTGAAACTTTCTTTTTCATAATCATTATGTACATGCATATATAAATAGAAAGTAAATTGATGGGCTGGGGATATAGCTCAGTTGGCAGAGTGCCTGCCTCGCAAGCACAGGCCCTGGGTTCAATCCCTGGCACGGTAAAATTAAAAAAAAAAAAAAAAAAAAAAGTAAATTGCCATGAAAAGCAGTTATTTCAAAAGCAAACTTAAAGAACTAACTGAGTTCTCCTTTGTGGTTTATTCAGTATAACTGAAATTTGGAGTAGAATTGGGTGTCCCTACTTGTCTGAGAGGACTTAAATGTCATCAGGAAGGGTGAAACTTGGCTGCCTGAAGACAGCATTTCTTATTAAATCAAGGAGACTGGCTAATGAGAGGACTGCACTATACTGAGAAATACCTCCCTAAAAGAATTTTAAGACACCCAATCACAATCAGAAAGGGGAACATAACATTCTGCTTTACTCTACATGGGCATCTAAATGGTAATGCTAAATGCATTTCCTGTTTCAAATAAATATTGTCCAAATGTGCTACTTTACCATCTCTGCCTCTCACTGGTAACATTTTTGTTAAAATTTTTAATGTGCATACTTATATTTGCAATTTTCCTGGATAAAATATAAGTAAATAATATGAATTACATATAAGAATATATTTATGTATATATATACATATACACATATAGAATATATCTCCCCCACACACACTTATAGCACATGCACATACATGTACATATACACATATACATATATGCAGACCTAAGTTCAAATCATGGTTCTGGTATATACTAATGCTTCTACTATGGAAAGCTGTTTTATTTTAATGGATCTATTTCCTGTTTCTTTAATTTTTTAAACTTTTGTTGGTTCTTTTTAGTTATGCGTGACAATAGAATTTATCAGATTTTAGAACCTTAAAAGGAAAGCAGTGTTAAAGGTATTTACTATGCATGATTGTTATCACATTTTATAAAACAGTGAAATAAATATGGGTAGATATGCATATCAAAAATAATAACTCGCTATAACATTATAAACATATTACTCTTCATGCAAAGAATAATGGAGTGGAATGTTATACAACAAGAATTCAATGCACCTGGTATCTAAAGACAAATTCACAGGGGTAGAATTAAGTAATGATGACATGGAAATGCTTTGAATTTCCAGTCCCTTTTTATATCACTGACCCAGGATGACATTAGTCCGGACATGTTTCTTGATGATTGCCTTTTAGAGAGATAGGCTTGCTGAGTGGATGAATTATCCCTTTTTGAAACAATAATATGCACTTGAATGTGCAGTTAGTTAATATCAGTATGTGTTAGAGTGCTCAGGTCTAGAAAAGCACCCCACTGAAATCAAATAAAATTTACCTGATTTATGTGCCAGACAGTTAAATAAGACTCACAATGATTTTAGCAGCTTTACTGGTGCTCAGATTTACAGACAATTGAATTTCTTCAGCAGAATCTCCTGACAATAAAATTTAGCAATAAAGTAGGAAACATTGTTAGCACTAAGAAGGCTATTGTTAAGAAGAAAAGAAATTAAAATTTGTTATGGCAGCAACAAAGAGATGTGAAATTCAGTAAGTGTAAAGTTAAGTTGGTCACTGAGGGAAATAGAAAAACAGAGGTAAAGTCAATGTTTAGGATGATATTAATCTTGCAGAAACGGAGGGTAGAAAAGGACCTGGGGATATCATTGTAATTAATAGTCTGAAATTAAAAGTTCAGGGTCTAGCAGGTATAATGAAAGAAAGTAAAATCCCAGGACATATATATTTAAAAAAAGGTAATTAAAAGTCAAGTAGATAATAGACCTTGTTCACATAGCATGCCCGTACTAATCACTATTTCAATATTAAAGTAAATTGAAGTGTTGTTTCTTTTTTCCTCCCCACAGAATTCAAACCTAAATGATAGTGTTAAATAAGCATCAGGAATGTATAGGATGGAAATTCAACAACATATTGACTGGGAAACACTAAAAGTTATTTCTGGAACATTCTGTCATCACAAGTTCACTATTGAGAACAAAGTTGTTTTGGTTTTTGACAGGCCCAAAAATATCCTCAAATGAAGGTGTTAGTATTCTAACAGTTTTGTTACCTTAAATGAAAATGCAGAAATATTTGTTAGAATATTTTCCATTCGACCAGCAAAATTTGAGTTTTCTTGAGCATTTGGTCATGAAATTGCCTTTCTTAAGACCTTTGCATTCCATAGCCTTTATTAATATTAAATAAAGCCTAATCATATTTTAATTACAATTTCAAAATAATTTTAGATATTTAAATGATAGTCTCCCTGAAATTAAATAATTATATGTACCCAATATTTGACTGCAAATACACTTCAAAAACACATATTTTACTTCAGCGAATATTTATTGACTCATACAGCATCACTGACACTGGGTAAGTTAGCACAGCTCGTGGAGGGAAAAGACAAAGGTCTGGCTCTCCATAAGGGTGCTTTTCAGGGTGACAGAAACAAGCAGAGGGTTTCTACCCAGAGAGAACGCCCAGGGTGAAGCAGAGCAGATGCAGGCTTTGGCCCTGGAACAGCCTAATTATTGATTTCTGGCTGAAGACATTATAGGCAGTGAGTGTGGTTAATTGCTTGAAAGCTGAGATTCACTTTTCTTTTTTGAAAAATAGGATGATATCTGTATTATGATATTAATATCTGCAAAATTGACATATAATTGGGGTTTTGTAAATGCTTTTGGTAATTGTTTCTCAGGTTGTTTTGATTCTCTCTCTTTTTTTTTTTTTTGGACCAGACTATAAAATTTCTATCCTTTCTTTTTTTTGACTTTGATTATTTAAAACTCATAAATTCTAAAATAAAAGCCACAAAACATACTCTCCATTTAATTTTCCAACCCTTCCCTAGATTATGACATTGACTACCAGTTAATATTTAATCTTACATAAGTAGTTGTTATTGACCTAAAAGATATTTGTTAACAAATTAAAACAACTTTCTTTAGGATTTCTGTGGTGTGTACTATCTGTGGAATCATAAAGAAGGTACATAAGAACTGGGCACAGTGACTGAGGCAGGAGGATTGCAATTTCAAGGCAAGCAATGTACCTTGGTCCTAAGCAATTTAGTGCTTGTCTCAAAATAAAATGCAAAAGGGATTAGGGATGTGGCTTACTGGTTAGCACCCCTGAGTTCATTCCCTGGTACCTCCCAAAAAATTGTAGATAAGAAATACAGAGATGTATATATTAGACAGATATAATTTCAGCATATGTATTAGGAATAATAAATATTGTAAGAAGAAAACAGAAAGAAATATTGAATTCCATATGCTTTTAACAAAACTTTTAAGAGTAAATAAGAAATACTTTCAGATGAAGTAGTTCATATAAAAAGATGAAAATTATTTCCTGTGATCTAATTTATAATTGGTTGTCTGTTGGTTCTGTGACTTCTTTTGTAAGACTGCTTTGGAACACAGAACTTTATTTCTTGCCATTCTGACTTTGGATCTATATATTTACTATCTACTAAATATACCTGGAATAAAATTAATTGAAAAATGACAATGTAATTATGGACTTTGAGGGAGGGGCGGGATCAGGGATTGAACCCACGTCCTCATGCATGCTGGGCACGTGTTCAAGTATTCTAAAACTAAACCACATCCTCACCCTCTTTTTTTGTTGGTACTGAGGATTGAATCCAGGGATGCTCAACCACAGGGCCACATCCCCAGCCCCTTTTTTATATTTTTAGGTTAGAGACAGGGTCTTGCTGAATTGCTAAGTGACTTAGCAAGTTGCTGAGACTGGCTTTGAAGTAGAGATCCTTCTGCCTCAGCTCTCGGAGTCTCAGGGATCACAGGTGTGTGCAGTGGTGCCCAGTTCCCCACCCCTTTTATTTTTGGTTTTGGTTCAGGATCTGCTATATTGCCCAGATTGACTTTGAACTTGGCATTCTGCTGACTCAGCAACCTGAATAGGTGGGACTACAGGTCTATAATCCCACATAATTCTAGGTGGCTGTTTTTTTTGTTTGTTTTTTTTGTTTGTTTGTTTGTTTGTTTTTTTGTTTTTTTGGGGGGGACCTGGGAATCAAACTCAGGCACTTGGCCACTGAACCACATCCCCAGTCCTTTTATTTAGAGACAGGGTCTCACTGAGTTGCTTAGCACCTTGCCGGTGCTGAGACTGGCTGTGAACCCGCTATCCTCCTGCCTCAGCCTCCAGAGTTGCAGGGATTACAGGCGCGGCCACCACACCCAGCTAATTCTTGGTTTTGAGAGGAGTTATAAAATAATAGATCTATAATAAAATTTAATTATTTGTCCAGTATTTCTCTGGACAAATATATACACTGTGTAAGTCCTCTATTTCATATTTGAATATACCAGTACATTTTATCAAATGCTTGTATATATAATATATACTTTTCCTAATAACTTTCTCTATTTTTCTCTGTATCTGAGTTTCAGTTTTCTCAATATTTAGTGAACTTCTTTTTATGTCTTTTTTCTTGGGCCCTAAGAGTGATATAAGAGGATGAAAATTTTCATCAAACTTGTGGTTACCCCAGGTAATAGGTATCTGAAGCAATTGAGAGCGGTTTTGAAAACTAAAACAAGTTGTAAACCTTTATTTAACAGGCAGATTTATATGAAGTTAAGAATGCTAAGATGGATATTTTAAAAGGGTACTTTATTTTTAGTGCTTTAAAGGGTCAAAAATGTATAATTCAATGGCATGTGCTGAAAATATTATAATAAGGAAAAATATAAGCAATTGAAACCCAAGAAGGCATTCCATCTCAAGCAAAGGAAAATGGTGATTTAGAAAAAACCTGTTTCATATAGGTTTTTATTTTTTATTTTTGGATTGAACAATATTGTAATGTTACATATTATCAACATTAAATAAACTAGTTAATTACTCATTTCACATGTAAATTACCATTGTAGAGAAAACCAACCAACAGGACCAAGGAAAAAGTATGCTCAAATTCAATTTTGGAAAAACAAAACCTATTACACAAACTTAAAAAAAAACCAACCTGAAATCTGTGAAGTTTGTACATATTGATTTAGAATATCACATCTATAATTTTGCAAAGTATTTTTACGTTAATTTACAAATAAAAATTAAAAGTATATGTTTATTCCACCCAAAAAAGAGATTTTTAAAGATAAGTCCTATTGGTTTCTTTGTCTCAGTGTTAGATATAGGTATCAGAATTTGACCCTTTTATTTTTAATCCTCTACCCACATTTCATATTTGCATTACTAAAAGTGGCGCTGAATCCAAAGGAAATAAAACACAACAACTCTGAATCCAATAATAAAGATGCTCAAGCTTCTTGCTATACCCTTTCAAATAAGAAAGTTTCCATTTTAAAAATACACTGGGTATTTAAATTTTCCAATTGTTCATCTTAGCCATATAAACACTATCACTACCCAGTAAAGTTATTGCTAGATTAAAATTCACTGAGGAGAAATCTGTCTGGTCATATTAATATAATTGTGCAGAGCTATTTGGAAAAAAAATCTGTTGGAAAGCAGATGATTAAACTGACAGGAAAATATCTGCACTATTTTGAGTATTGCATATTTTAAACTTTGATAAATACTAGTTAAGGAACAACTATCCTTACTGCATGTAAATTAAAAATAATCAATTGTTTTTAAATATCACAAAAATATTACAATATTTCTGCACTTTTAAAAATAGAAATCACCATTTATGCAGCCAATTTATTTTATAAGATTGATTAGACATAATGGGACACAATTAGGCATAAATGCAAAGTATAGATAAGTGACTCTGTGTGTGAAAGTACCAACTAGATACATAAATGAAGTGCATTTTTACACTCAATGTGTTTAACAATTTATGCAACAAAAACTGCTTTAAATATACATTAATGATATACATTTTTCACAGAAATGAGGATGTAAGGAAAAAAAATGGAAGGACCATGAACCGCTTCTCTTTCCTGTTCAGCTCCCCTGTGCAGCTAGTTTGAGGCTAGTCAGGATCAGCATATTCTAAGATAACAATGTAGCTCCCAAGCTTGAGATTTGCATCTCCACTTTAGATTTCTCACTCTCCAACTTCTTTCTGCCTTATCAGTGCAGCTTCCAAAGGGCTTAGCAAATACAGCTGGAGTGGAATCTTTCACTTATTCAGACCGAAAATTTAATTGTTCATGTCCATTTCTAGCAGCAAGCCATGCCTGCAGACTTGTGATAAGTCTAAGCACAGAATGGGTCAGACTTGAGGATGTATGCAAATAAAACATTAAGCCACATCTGTAAGCATTAATGTAGCAAATTCTATTATAGATATTATGTACATAACTTAATTTCATTTACCCTTTACATTGAATGGTCTCATCAAACCAGAAAATATTGAACCTGCATTTCCAATAATATAGGTTAGTTTAAACATGCCAAATATTATCATGCTACTGGCAAACTTATTTCTGTCATTTAGATCAAAGGCATATATTTGCTGCATTTCCACGCCTGCTCTTCAGAAATACTGCTGTTCTTTCTTCCCACTTAATGACTTAATGCCTTGTAATTCTTCAGAATACAGAAAATTACAAAGCCAAACTGTATAAATGATCTTATTTTTCCAAAAACAATCTTTGCCTCCTTGGGCAATTACACTGTTATTTGTTCATCCATGCTGTGCTTTAATTCATTTTAATAATTTATTTTGAGAAAACAATGTATTACACTGGGGAAGTACTATAATAAAAAGGAAAAAAGAAGGAAATCCTAATTTACTAGATGACAACATATCCTTTTTTCCTAATGTAAAGAGAGAACTTTGATCTCTGAATAAAGGGATGAAAAGCAATAGTAAAATGTCTGTTAGCATGAATATGTGGCAAATAAATATATTACGACCAAAGCTAGTAAACTCTCCAATTGTAAGTATAAGCTAAATTTTTAAAAATGAATCAAACTTGATTCTGTTTGATTATAAATCAAAAGTAAATGAAAGAAAAAATAAAAAGAAAAGCGTGGCGGAAGCAATAAGAGGCATTTCCACTAGAAAGGAAGTAGAGAGGAGAATAAGGACAAGATCAAACACAAAAATCCCGTTTTAAACATCTTCAATAACATTTAGGAACGTCTTCAACCACAGCATTTCTATTGCTTTTTTTCTGCATTACCGAATATTTGAGAAACACAGAACATTTTCTCTTTTTGAAAAGTTACTAGTGCCTCCTTTGTAATGGGAAGTTAATATATTATTTTTTCACCTATTTGTAAAAGATTGATGTTTCATATCTTAGAGGGAACACATCTGAGCTAACAGTGCCATTGTTGGCTTATTTATAACAGTTTTCTTAGTTGGCAGTTAATAAACATCTTTCCCAGTCATGATTCTCATCCAGATCAATTGCAATTTTTCTTAGTTTCCTAAATTTTTGATGGGAGTGTTTGCTCAATTATGTTGTCACCATATAAAGCCTATGTTGTATCAAAACTACTTCTTTATACCTGTGAAAAATAGAAAGTACATAGAAGGAAACATTTCCTTTTATTAATCCCTTATGGATATTATTTCTGAAGCTGTCTATTGATGTGGCAGTTTTATTAGTGAGAAAATTGTGAGATTACATTCCTGTAAAGAGTAGCTCTTTAGAATCGTAAATTGGAAATAAAACGATCTCTCCCTGGTCACTTTTTCTTTTTGATGTATTATATTGATGAGATGAATGATAAAGCAAAATGTTCTTGGAGGTGGAGAGTTATTGTTTTTCAGACAAAAACAAATTAGCTTGGTTTAATAGTGTGATTTTGTTTTTGCTTTTTTTTTTTTTTTTTTTTGAGAAGACTCTAGACTGATCATGGTGGCAGAATGGTACAATGGTGTGGAGATCAAAAGAATGAACTTGAAATCTGTCTTCCATCTTATTCTATGGCATGGGGCAAGGTAACTAGTCTGTCAATTTCCTAGACTATAGAACATCTAGAATGATGACCACCTTCCGGGTTTCCATGTATTTTGGAGACATGCAATGATACATTGTCCATACTCAACTAACAGACCCTGACAAGTGTAAAATTTATATATTAGATTAGATCGTTGGCATGGAACCTACATGACAACCCAAAATGAATTAGATTTTTGTCTCCATTGAAATCTACCCCATCCTTTAAATGGCTGTATTAGTACTCCACATTCTTTAAATACTGTAAGTTGAAATAAATATAATCATTGTGGCAGATAGATGAAAAACTTACAGATTATCATACTATGTGCAAAGTAGTGTCAGTCTGTCATTAATAACTGATAAACTTTTTTGATAACACTCATTAACAAGATTTTTTTTAATTTTTGGAACTCGAAATGGCTAAAAATACTGATTATTTAATATATAAAAATATATTCTTTAAAATTTCCACACTTTTTGTATTAAAGAATTTAATTTAAAAGTAGGTCATATTATAGAGGGAAATAAGCCAGTTTTTGGAGTTAAAATTTTAGCCTGGACATCCATAATATGATCCTGAAGATGAAAACAAAAGTTATCAGGTAAAGATGCAGAGATCAATAACCCAGACCAAGAGGACAGAATCCTCAAAGTACTGATGATTAGACAGAGCACAGTCCTTCAGTATTTGTAGGACCTAGAAGGTAGAATTAGAGAAGCCATGGTAAGGGAGAGAGAGGATTTCAGAAGTAAAAAGTGTACTGTGATTTGTATGTTATTCTTTTAAAGGGGAGCAGATTCAGTAATCATGATAGAGTACCCAAAATATGGGATTAGCAGAATGAATCTGGTTAAAATTGTTTAGACTGATTGACTCTGATAACATGGGGGAATCCTAAGGTCTCTAGATTGGGCCACCCTAGGAATGACAATCTGGGTTGTCTTGAAGGTTTTCAGGGCAGAAAGATGAAAGGTTTTCAATCTTAGATGAAGATATGGTTCTAGAATCATGGATGGTTCTACTTTTGAATCAATAATTCTGTTTTGATTACCAAACATGACTTAAAATATTTTGTTCTATACTGAGAAAAACTCTTCTGTTACAATGATAATTCAGTTTTATATGACAATTTTAACATATTTTGTAAAATATGTCAATATGACGATTTTTTATATATCTTTGTATTGCCACTGTGTCTGTATTTTAGTCCTTGAATTAGCTTAAATTTCATCAGTCCTATCATTCCTGCCCCCTCCATCCCCACTCTGCCATCTTTAACGTTGTCATTTTTCAGGAGAAAGGATAACTGAGGTTATTTTGCCCATTAGAGCACAACAAACGGGTGAAAAACTATACATTTTATGGAGTAATTTTTTTAAGATTTTAAATCAATTATGTAGGTCAAAGGACAACCATGAAAGCTTTATTTATTTTTGATGTTTTAAATTAGAAATAAAAACTAGGGGTGTGTCTGTGTGCTGTTTTAGTTAATCTACAGGTTAGATAACTTACTGCTTGCCCATTTTTAGAAAAAGTCTAATAATTTAAAATGAAATTCTTTTTTTAAGCCATCATTTGAAAATACCTACTTAGTGAACTAGATTCCTGTTGCTTTGAATTCCTATAAAGAATGTATTTGGATATTTCATAACTTTGTCTTCAGAGAATTATGCTTATTTCATTACCATATACTTATCAATTCAAATGCATCTCTATAATAGGATAATTGAAAAGATTCAGACTTTTACATTATACAAAAAAGAAAGCTATATTTTGAAATATTATTCTTGCGATATGTGAATAAGGCCTACATGTTAATTATAGAGGAAAAAAATGAGTTGAAAATAACTCATACAGTTTTAAGACAAATAGAATAATTTTCTAATTAAACTAGGATAACTCTAGGATCATTAAACACTTCTTGAAAAACAACAGCACATGACATCTTCGTTTATTTACTTATGCACTCAACGTCTTTGTTTTATCCTTATTTAAAATTAATTTTTGATAAAATCTGTAATTACCACGTATAAAAGATCTAGCTCTTTCAAAAATCTGCATTTTTCATAATAAAGTGGAAAGCTCTGTGTTATTAGACCTGGTCAGCCTTTACCTGCATTATTTATTTCTGAGAGCTTTTTCCATGAACTCCGTTGCTCCTGCCCCTTAATGAGCACAACATCTGTGAAACCGGTTAAGTTTTCTTAATGATGCCAGATCGGTGGCAAATGATCACACATCTCAAATAATACCCATATAAGCTGAGAATAAAAGTAATTTATGCTTTTGTCCGGAACAGGTGCTTCTGAAATGACTTTCAGTAAGTCATGCTTCTCATTGATTCCCACAGCTGTGAGAATCTGTCCCAGGCGGGTGACAGATTGCTTACCCACTGAATTAACATTTGTCACTTTAAATAATGCAAACATTTTTTCAGCACCTCCATATCATTACATTTATGTCATTTTGAATGTTCATTATACAAATATGCCATCCTAGCTTTACCTTGAAAACTATGTCAGCCACTCTTTGTAACACAAAAGCTACTGAAGCAACCCCAAACCAATTTTTTTTATATTTCTAAAAGTCTGTTTTCATTCCAATAATATAAAAGCAAATGAAAAGTGTGTTGTCTAATTTTTTGCTTAGTAGCTTTGCATGCTCATAGGGTCAGATGTCCTTGATGCTTCTTTTTTGTTGGCTCTAGAAGCATCAGTGATAAAGTTCTCCATTTAAATTTGAGCATTGCAGTCCCTTTCCTACCTTAAGTTTCTACATTTCCCTTGATTTCTCTAACATAGAGGCTGAGCTACAGTGGTCCAATAATTAGAAATGTGGCATTTAAGGAAAGCTTAGTGCACATCTAAGATTTTATCAAGCATACATGATACAACACTGCACACACGAGATGAGCCCAGCTTTTCTGTTTCTAATTCACCCTAAAGGTCTCTGTATTCCATCTTTGTCCTCTGCAGGAGTCCCAAGATGTGGTTTCTTGGGTTTATTCTACATCACTGTTCTCATACAAACAAACATCTTTTTACTTCAAGAGAATTTGTATCTCTGGCAAGTTTCACTGGTGGGGATGTGAAAGAAGATTGGGCATGCTGGGGAATTCAGACCTTCCCCCCCTGCCCCAACTACCTGCCTCCACTGTAGTCCTCCAGGAATGGCAGACCAAGCTTTGGGGTGTGAACAACCTGAGCTCTGATGAATGTTCTCACAGTGCACCACACCTCTGACGGATGGCCAGGGCCCCAGCTGCCCAAAGCAGTGACCTAATTCCCTCTTCTCTTTGCTCTTGAAATCTCCTCACCCCCAACACATCACTCTTGGGGCTACTGACAAACAAATTGCAAGTCATACTGTCCTTTCAGGGTCTGCTCCTGAATGTACTCAAGACCATCAAAGCTTTTTTCTTAATTGTAAGGGAGACTCATTAATTTTATATGAAATAGTCATTTTATGAACTCCTCTTCATTCATCATCAAATTAAATGAACAGAAAAATCTGTTAAAATGTGTTTAGATTTCAGGCAAATTATCGTATCCTGTAATACAGACCAGATTTTCCTGACAGGAAAAAGGACCTTTGGTGTCTCTCTCCAAATTATTCATTCTCACGTTCCATATATCGAATAAAACAAATTAGGTAGTTAACTTTCTTTAGAAAATGGACTGTTTCATTTGTAATGTAAAAATAACTTTTCGCTAAAAGTGTGTGTTTTCCTAACATATAACAGATTGTTATTTTTGCTAAAAGCCCAGAAGATTGTATTAAAGTAAGGTTTTTAAAATTCTTCACACACACACACACACACACACACACACACACAGCCATAGATAAAACAAGGTGTAAAGGAAAGTTTTTACTTATTAAACAGACTTGTAAACAGAGCAAAGAAGAGAGATTATTTGTAAATTAAACATTTTTATTTTCAAGTTAGTGTTATGTAACAGCTTGAGCAATCTTAGCAATGGCATTTAATAAAATTATGAATACATGTATCAATAAAATTATGCTATATTCAGAGGTTCAGATTCCCAATTATACACAGAAATAATAAAATCAGTTTAATAGAGATAGTTGTTCCTTTTTCTAACTTCACATTAACATCTTTAGTAATAAATATGTATTCTTTTTCTTATGTTTGATATCTTTGAATATAACTCAGTGACTATATTCTCTTTCAAATCCTGTAGGCTTTGCAAATACAACTGGGAAATCATTTACCATAATTTCGCGAATCCTTACAGTGACTTTGGAGCAATACTGTTTTAATTATCCACAGATTTTTTTATTATTTTCCCTGAAATAGATACACCACAAGAGATACACTCTTTCAGCTGTTTGTAATGAACAAATTTTGTAATAAGAGCAGGATGATTATGTGTTTGCACATATAGTTGTTGGTTTACATATTTCAGCTTTGGTTGAAGGTTGGTGCATATTTGAACAGATTTTAAGCAAGCTTGAACACTGTTTTCTGATACATTCGTATGAAAATGAATCTTTTATTGTCATATACTTTTAACACAGTGTACTTGGTTCAAACTATTTGATAAGCTTTCTACTGTGACTTGAGCAGCAGAGCAATGTGACTTACGGTGCTAGTAAACAAGTTACCTCCTGGAATATTTTACAGAATTTCTCCTGTAAAATAGAGGTGTTTGTAACATGACCTGTGAATTCTTCTAATGCTGAGATTCTGAGGCCATGTGCCTGGATCGAAGCCAATCTCCTTGAATCTGAATACCCCTATCCACCATGGTTCTCTTGACCTCTCACTTGGTATCTCTTTTTTGACCGGCAAAGGTACCTGGGATTGAACTCAGGGACACTTGACCACTGAGCCACACCTCCAGCCCTATTTTGTATTTTATTTAGATACAGGGTCTCACTGAGTTGCTTAGCACCCTTTCACTGAAGCTACCTTTGAATTCTCCATCCTTCTGCCTCAGCCTCCCAAGCCACTGGGATTACAGTATGGCCACTGTGCCTGGCTCACTTGGTCTATTTTCTTATTCCCTATCTTTTAAATGAGTGAACCCTTCCATGCATTGAATCATTTTATTCATAAACAAAGACTTAAAGTTTTTACATCTTGATTTACACGTGTCTAATGTTCCTATCTAACTACAGACTCTAGGGAGTGGGAACTATGTCTAATCCTAAATTGTTATTCTCCATCATTCAGAGGATTAGTATTCTCTATTGCTTTTAGCACAATACTTTGCAGGCAATTAATACAAACAATGAATATGTATGTATTAATTGATTTAGTTGCTCTGTAATTATGTTACAGCTAATAAGTTGCTTCCTTTTAAACACCTCAAAAAATAATATAGATTACTAACTGTGCAAATATGAAAACTATTTGTTTCAAAGGCTTTTAAAAACTTTCAGGCCCCATATTGCTTTCATTGAACATGTTGGAAAATAGAAGTATAATTAGATCTAACTCTTGTCCCTTGCTTGAGAAAGGGAGAGGGAATTAAATCCAGGCCTTAGAACTGAAACAAAACATTAGGACTACCACAGTGAAACCCAGTGCTGAGCCAAGTCCTCAGAACTCCTAACCCCAGGCCTTCCAGCAGACAAAACCTTGGGAACTGCATTAGCCAGGCAGGAAAGAGCTGGCCTCCTCCACCCCTTCATAAACCTTGAGCATGGAGATCGTGGAGACTGGGGAGCAAGACACAACCGCTCCAGAGCATGGCACAAAAGCTAGCACAGGACTATGTGTGACCACTCGCTGTTGTGAGACTCTTCAACTGGCGGAAGATAAAGGCCTCCATATTCAAATCAGAGCTTGCTGATCAAGCCTATAGACTTTCCCCAGCATCAGGCAAATATCTGAGACCTGGGGGACAGACGAGTTTTAGGAGCCTGCATGATTGCCAGCTTTGGAGTAGACCCATGACAGCCTTCCCCCATCCACACAGTGACACATATATACCTCAGACTATGCCAGTCCCTGGGACTGTGACACTCAGGACTGTTTCTGCTATCCATGTCCCATTCTCAGGCAGCATGCTGTCCCTAGGCCAGTGCTCACAGATAGTCTCTAGACCAGCCCCAGCACCAGCTGGAGACCCTCACCTTGCTCAGGTGGCCTTATGTTTTGGCTTGCATCACATCACTGCCAGCAGCACCCCTGTGACTGTACAGGTACTTGTTAGAGGCCAAGGGACCTCCTTCACAAAACTATCCCAACCCCAAGCAGCACAGAGGAGCAAGACTGCATTCACTGAGGACAGGACAGAGTAGTTAGCTGGAATTTGCTTGGAACTCAATTTCAGGTTGGTGAAACTTCTCACTAGGAAGGTTCCATTGACCCCCATTCCAGGTACTGCCTACAGATGGAGCCTCTGCTATAGGCCAGGTGACAGAAACACACAGCCACAAACTTCCAGACCTCTAATCCACCTTACTAGTGCCAAGTTGCAAGGGTCTTTTCCACCTATGCCACAGGCAGTCCATAGAGGTGTGGGCCGAGGTCCTACCCCAGTGCTATGCTGGTCTTGGATGCCTGTGGGCTCAGAACGTGACACAGTTTTGCAGTATTCATGTGCACAGGTGTGGCATAGGAGCCTGGTTTGTTCTCCCAGAGATGGACTGAATCTTGCAGTGCTGAACACAAACTGGTGACTGGGAATGAGGCACCTGGGCCCAGGGAGAGGCTGGGGTGAGTGGAGACTGCCCTACCATGGGAGCGAATTCAGAATGCCCTAAAATGGTACAGATGATATGTGAACTATTCACATCTTTAATATCTAAATATTTCTAATGTCTGAAGATCAAAACAATTAAAAGTAACAATGACTACATGGATATGGTAAGAAGTAAGCCTACAATGCTGGCTGTTCCCTCAGATCTGTTTTATAGAAATCATGTATAGACATATTGCAGTACTGCTTTTGATTACATACAGGTCTTTAAAGAACTCTTGCATTTTCTTTTACAGCTTATTTTTTTCAAAATCAATAGAATCAGTAAGATGATACTTATAATAAGTAATAACAATAGTAATAAGTAATACCTTTCATAAAGTTCTTGGACCTTCAAATACAAGAATAAATAAGAATGAATTTGTCCTTGTATCCTGCAGAAAAATTATCTCTGTCAGTAGCTGGCAAGTAATTTAGGAAATATATGCTCCAGTAGTAGTATGGTAGAGCTGGTTGCCTTGGATAAGGTACAATATTTAAAATGTATTTATGCCTCAATCATTTAAAAAATTTTCAGACTTCAGAGAGCAGATAGCAAAGCAGGGACTGTTTACCCTCAATTATGCAATATTTTAATTAAACAACAAATAATAAGAAAATATAGGATCTATTTATTTTCCTGTCTAGTGATTCCCAAATCTCAGTATATTCAACAACTCTTTGGGGTCTAAGTTACAAATTCCTAGGAATTATTCTTGGCCTACATATTGGGAATGTCTGAGTATGGGATCCAGGAATGTGCATTTTGTAAACCTTCTGTTGATTCTGATCTAGTGAAATTTGCTCTGGAACCTCACTCAGAATTGTATAGTTATGGTTCAGGGCACAGAGCAGATGTGTATTGGATTCTTCACAGGTTGAGGTGTAAACATCAGAGACCTGTGAACCACCTGAAAGTCTAAAACTATACCTTTGTCCACATGAGTGAAAAAAATATAGTCTCACTTTCTTTTCCAATTGAAAGAAGCAATGGTACTTTTTCTTACATAAAAACCGTTTTATTTAAAATGTGTGATGCATACACTGATTTCTATTGCAAGGTCATTGACAAAACAATGACACCTCTTTTTCCTTCTATTCATCTACTACCAATATCCATTATTCTTAGATCAGACTCACAATTTGTAGGAAATTCAATATTTCTATTCAATTGTAATCATTATCTTTTTAATTGAAATATTTTTTCCTACAAAGTCACATAATACGGAACCCAGCAATTGTGAGTCACAACCAAAATTTTCTTGAGTTGATATCTTTAGCTAAAATGACAAATACTTAGATAAAATTCAATAAACCTACTTTTTGCTAATGTCTTCTGTATTTGGAAGTCTTACTTCCAGTAGGTCCACACTTTCATGATCTTGAATAATTTTGTATTTACCTACATAGAAAAAAAAGTCTTTTTTTAATGCTTCCTTGAAATGCATGTACAATCTCAAATTCATCATATTGCTTATTTTAAATTTCTTTTTTTCCATTATGTAAAATATTTATCTTATAATAAATTACAAAAATGTACACCATTTTTTTGCTTTTTCTTTAATTAAATAATTAGTGACTTTGGGTCTATTTTCTTGAAACAGGGCCCTAAAGGTTGCTTTTGCTAAAAAGCACATTTTCTTCACATGGGCCGGTAGCTGTCTCCTTTCTCCCTTAAATTTTGGATCAGATTCCTGCTCAACTCTACATAAAGACATGCCAATAAGGTAAGGAGTGTCCTTCTGAAAAACCACTAACAAAAGGTGATCATTGCTAAATTTACCTAATTTCTGGCACCCTCCATTAAGACTGAAGGCATCAAAATAAGTGGAACTCAGGTTGGAGACTCCTGAATGGCAGGCATGAAGGTGGATAACACCTGAGAGACTGTACCCCAAGGATGGGAACTGAGGCTGCCCCAAAGCAGGAGCAATCTCCTACCGGGAGCCATACTGTCCCTCAATACTGATGACTTCCTCATAGGACTTGCAGAATGGAAGCTGAGACAATGGTCAAGGCTTTACCCAAGACTGCTTGACCCTGAATGCTTCTCGCCCTCACTTCTGTTCCTTCCCCTGTGTAATCCTGGAGCCCTTGTCAGCAACTTGGAAGACTGAGCTTAGGACAGTGGTCCCCATGCTTCCAGTTTGGCCACCTGAATAATCAATTCCTTTCTTACTCCAACACCACACATTCTTCCACAGGACTCAAGGTGGTTGTGGCAGAACCTGATCTCCAGGGGATACATATTCAGGCCTTGGGCCTCAGACATTGATGACATCCTCACTCTTTGGATGGAAATAGTCTTACCTCTAAATAAGAGCATAATTGCTTTGTTCTATTTAATCCCAAATCCATCCTAAATTTCATTTTTAAAATTAATGTTAGGATGTTGAAACTGTGAGACATCCATCAATTTAGCTCTTTGTTCATTCATTCACCCAGTCAGTAGCTTCAAGGTGCCAAGTATGACCTTTAAAGACAGGATAGCACAGAGAAATCCAAATACCAAAGCTGCATGAAGACCATAATTCTTGCAGGGGAGAAGGGGGTGGTTCCATCATTCTCTCTGAAACTATGCAAGCTAATTAACATAAAAATAAAATTCTTAATTTTTCATTAGAAATGCAAAACCTATTCATAAATTCAACATACACACATGAAATTCTAATTTTACCTCAGATTCCACACTTGACCCTCCAGCTACATAAAGAAATAGTGACTTCCTACAGAGAAAGCACTAATGATGGGAACACATATATAAGCAACCAATCAATGCATATTTTAATGTGAAAATATTAGAAATGCATCTCCAATAGTCTATTGAAATAATATTGTGAGCATAGTGGTAATGAAACATTTTTTTGAATATTTGTTTTATGTCATATTTATAAAGTGACACAAAACCAAACTAAGTCTCAAGAGTTCGATCAGGTAGTTGTTAAGACACCTGGAAAAATGCACATACACTCACAACCATGCACACTCACTGATAATACTTAAAAAATTTTAAAAAGGAGTTGAAAGGAAAATAAACTACTTTTTTCTTTGCCTAATATAGCAAGGGATGAGTTAGGTGGTTTATATAAACTACACTTAAAAATAATTGAACAGCAATGAGAAATATTGGTGAATATTTTGGGATGAGGAAAGTGAGATTAGTAAGGTCAAGTATTGTCTGCAGTAATGAGTATAATCACAGTTCAATCAGAGGTCAGACTGGGTGACTGTCATGGCCTGGCTCCCCTGGTTCTGCACCATGCTAATCTAGTGTGAATTAAATTATGAAGAAAAAGGAAAAAGAGAAGGGGATGCAGTAGAAGTTGCAGCAGTATCTTGCTTGCATTGCCACACGGAATTTGAAGAAACAGTTACATGAAATGTATAAGGTGTGAGCCAAAGTTTGTTGGAGGAATATTATTTTATATACAAACTGCTGTTACACATAATTAAAAGAGTATAGTTATTATATTCTTTGAGAATTGAGCATAATTGTTAAAACATGCATTTATCCCTAAAAAGGACATTTATTAATTGAGGAGGAATGACCATTTGGAAATTCATGAATATATCAGTTTTTCAAGACATTATACTTTAACATTTCTGCAGAACATAGCAAGTGATAAAAATGTGAAATACTCAGACTTTCCAAAGTCCAAATCATCAGCATCTCTGGCAATGAAATCTTGAAATGATGATTTAAATAAACACCATGGAGGCTTTTCATGCACATGGTTCAATGACCTCTTTGAGAAACATTGACTTGGAAGGAAATGATAATATAGAGCTATAATGAGACACAGTATCTAGATGTTATATAGAGAGAGATAGTAGGTGAGGTTATTGACTTTAAACAAAGACTTTAGGAGATAACCTTATAAGTTGTTTTAGATTTTGTAATAGAATTTGCCAACTAATGTGTTTTCAATGGTAATGAAAGATGATCATACAGTCTTCTATATGATGTTAATAAGTACTAACTGAAAAAGATATGGGCCTTTCTATTGCTTTCCCAGGGCACATGAAATTAATAATAACAGCAAGCTTTAAATTAGATCTTAATACGTGCAGACAATATTCAGGGTGTTCAATAAGTAAATTATTTAAGATTGCAGCAGCCCAATCAGTTGTATCTCATTACACCCTCTCTTACAGAACAGCCAGCTGAGAATTGAGATGCTAGGTTATTTGCCCCCAATAATCAGAAAATGACATAGCTCTATATAGATTTTGCAGTCTTAATCAGTATGATCCACTAATTTCAAGATTTCAAGTTATTTTTATTATTAGAATTTAAATCAAAATGTCATGAATATTGCTTCAGTTAATTTATTCATTTTCAACATAGTAAATACTTTCTAAATATTTTTACTATTTTCTCTAAATATCTAGGAAAGTTTTAAAGATTATTTTCGAGTGTAAAATGTCACTATAGAAATTGTTTCCGATGTACTTGACATGTATCTTAGCCATTTACTTTACTTCCATCCATCTTTGTCTTAGATGTATAGAAATATGTCCACAAATTTTGGAAAAATAAATGTAAATTCACTTAAATGAGTGGAAAAACCCATAACCAATGTCAACTGTCAAGCGAATTAGAAGAACTGAATGAGTAATGACTGAGTATATATAATTCTGCTGATGGTGTGGATTTATAGATACATATGTGACATTTGTCCCACAAATAAAGACAGAGACAAGTGAACTGTTTTAAACACATTAAGTATATCTTTGGGAAATTTTTAAGAAACTTTTCTTAAAATAGGTTACCTGGACTGTTGCATTTACTTTCATAGAATACCCATCCCAGAAAGATCAGTTCAGTGTGGAAATGTCAAGGTCACCATCACCCCCAGCAGATTCACCCTACTGCACTGCCACAAATAAGAAGGCAAACAAAACACAAAATAAACTTATGCGCTTATTTACTTGGGATAAATAAGAAGCTTAATGGAGAAATCACTTAACACATGAGTTGAAAAACTTTGCAATTACCTATGAATTGGAGCATCTAAAGCCAACCATCAAAAGGTGAAGGTGTGCCTTTAATGTAAATTAGTGGAAATTTTAATAAAAAATGGCTGAATAATTACACATTTGAGAGCCAATATGTTGCATGAAATGAATATGCTGATGAATCTTGATGTTTGGAAAACTCTCATTGCACCATTATTAGAAGAGTGACTTGAAGCAACACCTCTCTCTCGCTCTCTTTCTCTCTTTTTCTTTCAGTTCATCTTTATATGAAAAAGAGAACCAGAATGAACCATTAGAATGAACCTGTTGTGGTTATTTTGGGCATAAAATTAACAATGCAGATACAGTAATTCAGGATCTTGATAAACCCTCCATACCTCCTTAGCTGTTTTTATCATCATTATCTCTGAAAAAAATTAAAAAGCAAAAGAGGTAAAACTTTAAAAAATGATAGAGAGATAGCTTTGCCTTTTAATGTTCATATTGTGAAAGAGCGAAACCATTTGTAATGTGAGAGGATTTAAAAACTGTAAACCCTAAAGTAGAAAACTTCTAGGAAAAAAGAGAGACAAACCTGCTTATCACTTTGGGATTGGCAAAAGTTCTGAGTAGAAAAGGAAAAGGAAAAAATATGGAAGAAAATTTTGATATGTTACAGTTACCAAATATAAATACTTCAGCTCTTCCCAAGTCTTTGTAAGATGATGAAAAACTCTGAGAGACATCATTACCCTATGTACATGTATGATTAACAATAATAATATGAATACACATCATGCACAACCATAGAAATGAAAATATGTACCCCATATGTGTATAATGAATCAAAATGAAGTCTGTTAAAATAAAAGAATAAATTTTAAAAAGGGACTGCATAGTCAGGAAATATATTCATGTATCTGGAAAAAAAAAAGATAATGAAAAACTAAGCCACATATTGGAAGCGTGCACATACTGCGTGCATACCTGACAAAGACTTTTGCTGAGAAGACTTGCAGGTCATTAATGAATAACAACCAGTGCAATATAAAAGTAGGCAATTCACAATATAATGAATGGCCCACAAACATATCAGGAGGTACACAACATCATGATCCATCAGGGAAATGCAAATTAAAGCCCTAGGAAAATACTCCTTTCTATCAGATTGGTTAAAATTAAGACAACTATTCAGTTCAAGTGTTACTGAGGATATTGAGGAATGGAATTCTCATATAATACTTGTGGGAATGTAAAGTGGTCTAAAGGTGAACCAAGCTCTCCTCTAGGGTGTCTCCACACACTGTCCACTATAGTTCTATCCCTGTGTTTCTCTCACTTAGAAATGCTTCCTTTCCCTGGCTGAGACCCAGCACATGCTGCCTTTCAGATTGAGAGTCCACCCTCCATGTCAATCATGGAAGTAAAGAGCCATTCTAGATTGATCAATACACCAGCAACATCCTCTTCTCTTGAGCAAAATTCTCTAACTTTATGTTGCTACAAGCAATAGAGCAGGTAGAAAATAAAACAGTAAAATGATAAATAATTACAGAAAACTTCATAGCTTCCAAAGCCTGAAAATTATTTGTTTTCTTTAAAAAATGCAATTTTCACTTACCATATGATGTAACCGGGAACAGCTATATAATTGATGGGGCTCGGTGGAAAAGGAAAGCATAAAATATAGATAAATAAACTAATATAAATTTATACTGTGAAAATCTCTCAAATAATACCACAATTTCTCTCTTATACTGTTTTGTTCTGAAAACATACCATTTCATCAATTGAAGAAACACTTGTTCTTTGTTAGAAATCTAGACACTAAAACATTTCTTTGATTTTATTACAAATCCCATGCTTTGTTTTGGGCACGATTTTGCAGGTCCACTGCCAGAGGCATCAAAATCTTTATTTCATTTGTTCTATGTTACTTTTTGTATCAATACCTAAAGGAGTTCTTTGGCTCAGAGTGTATAGACAACATAATAATTGAGAATTACTAAATCTGATACTCAGAATAGGATGAATATACTATTTTCACAGATATTTAGCCATGGGTATTTGAGATCCATAGCTAATTGCTCAAGGAGAAGATGTCAATTTCCTTAACTGGTAAAACTATCTCTACTGAGATCTTATTTTCTGCTTTATTCATCTCCATTTCTTAACTATTCCATGCTTATTTTCTGTGCTCACTTTCAAACGTATTAGGAAAAGAAGCAAAATAAATAAGCACATTAAAAAAAAAACATAATTCTTTTCTATCAGTACTTGATATCTTAACTGCTGAGCACGGTCAGCCTCTACGTCATGCTAATGCAAAAAGTTTGTTAGTGAAGTCACTTAATGTATTTCTAAAGTTTCAAGTAGTCCTACTTGATACTGCATAGGATTCCAACATTTGTAAAGATCAACTGAGCCCTACTGTAGGATGGCTTCACAAACTGTCCACTCTAGCTGTCTCTGTGTTCACTCTCACTGAGAAATGCTGTCCTGTCAGAGACACAGCACAAGCTACCTTTCAGGTCAAGAGCCCACCCTGACGGTCATGGACAGAAGGAGCCATTCCACCTTGATCATTGCACCAGCAACATCTTATTCTCTTGAGCAAAATTTTCTAACTGTATGATGCTTCGAGCTACAAAGCGGGCAGAAAAAGAACAGCAGAATGACAAATGATTACAGGAAAATTGATAGTTTCTAATGCTTTAGGTTTTGTTTCATGTGTTTTAAATTTTAAAATGACAATGAATCAAGTAATAAGATGGTCACATTTATTATAAGGTCAGTGTAGAGTGTTGGTCAGGTAAGAGCTAGAGTCACATAGATTGCACACCAATTACAAAAAGAGATTAGATAATTGAGGGAGAGAATATAGGGAATAATTCTACTGAGAACACTTAATATTTTAGGGGATATTTAAGGAGAAGGGGGGCTTATGAAGAATAAGCAAATCTGAAGAGGGACACCATATGTGTGTGTCACCGGAACTGAAATGGGAAGCAGTTCCAAAGGACGGTATTGCTTACTTGAGATCTGAGAGGATTAATAGAAGAGCATCAAAGATGGGGAACAGTTATGTCCTATAACAGAAAAATAATGTCCTTTTAGGTAAGGGAGATATTGGAACTGAAGATAGCCTGAGAGAAAGAAGGTGTGAAGAAAGGTGTTTAAAAATGTGTGAACACACACACACACACACACACACACACACACACTTATGTACTTTAAGTATTGTCATTAAAAAAATAGAGAAATGGGAAAAAAATCCCTGGGGGCAAGGAGTCAGGAAAGGCTTCAGTTTGGTTTTACTTTCTGCTGTACTGTGGGAGATACCAGAGCATACTCCATTTGATCCACAGTCAGATGCAGGAGAGATTTCCAGGAAAATGTCCTAAAATGGATGGACAGGTACCCAAATCCCAAGCAGAGGATTTAATTACCCTTCAATTCAAAGTGGAGATTGACTGTGAAAATGAAAGTCCTGAAGAAGATAGGGGCAAACAAATACCACACTGTTGCTGTTCTTGTTGTTTGAGGAAGAGGAAGTTTCCCCTGATGGCTTTTCTCCCCCCCCCAACCCCACTCCTCCTCTGGGGAGAATATGGTGATTGACAGAGTTAGAAATAGTGGGACATTCCAGACTTTATTCATCTGCATGCTTTTAATGTGAATAGCATGATGCACAACCAAAGCAGTTTAAACACTTTGTTATCCTACACTGCAAGAAGTCTGGAGATGGGTGTCTACAAGGCTGGTTGACACACTGGTATACTGGTGACCTCAACAACCCCCAGAGTGTTGCTTCTTTCTACTGCCATTGCTAGTATCTGATTCCTATTCCTATGGTCTCAGAAGGACACAGTCTTGGTAGCAGGGATAACTTTTTCAGATTCTTTTTGTCAAAAATGGGATGGACAATTTCTTTCTTTTATGCCCTTTTGTTTGTTCGTTTGTTTGTTTTGTTTTGTTTTGTTTCATAGAAGGGAAACCCTCCCCCTGAATCCTTTCATTAGACATCATTGGGCACTTCATTAATCAGAATATAATGATATTCCTCTTAAACCAAAAATACAGAAAAGAAGATGGGGTTACATGATGGGGTTATTTATTCTGAAGACTTGTGGAGGGGTCAAACCTCATTCTCACAATGAAGGTGCTGGGATTAAATCAAAAGGGGGAATGACTTTTAAATGGAGAGCCAATAAATAATTCCACAATAAGTAAAATGAGAAAAACAGTGAAAATTATAAAAGAACATTGCATTAGAAATATGCACTTGATTTCCATGTAATTTTGTGTGCATGTGTAAGTTACATAAGTTTATATTTAAGTCAAACCAGGTTTAGATTTACTATTAATCAAATATGTAATTTTATGAGGTCTACAAAATATTCTTACTTTGAGGCCTATAAGGCACATCTGATCGTTTTTTCTACAAAGGAGGTGTCTAATGTTACAACCATTTATTTACTTGAAGAAGTCACAAAAAGATAATGCTTTTAATGTTTCTAAGTTTAATGTGGTTTCAATCTTATCACCCTAGGAACCCTGTTTATTATTAAACATTGTTTTTTCTCTCTAGGATTGATTAGTAAAAGGTTTATCAATGCAGAGTGCTATGAAAATGTTTTAGTTTAGAATCAGCATAACACATTTCTTTCAGAAATAATGTGTATTTTTTTCAGAAATTAAGTGAAAAATATACATTTTATACACAACTCTTCAAAATTACATTCACATATTAAGTGCAAATTTTGTTGATTCCAAATATCAATTCAACATAAAACGAAATGAAATTAATTTTAACCATTCTTTTTACTGAGATTTTTATGGGCAGAAATAACTTATTTTCTTGTTAATAAATAGGTAACTCTTTAAAAAGGTTTTAAAAAGGAAGCTAAGTATAATATCATTCCCATAATTACAAATGATGATTTTCAGTTATTCTCACCATTATAGAATAAAGAAAACAAATATAAAAAATAAAATTAAGATAAAATGTTGTGAGTATAATTATTTAGCAAAAATTTGGACAAATATGAGGTGAATAGATCAAAATCAATAAATATTTTTTCTACAATATGATACTCATTATTAATATGTAATCAGTTAATGTTCTTACCTATCTTGGTTCCATCACATATTTTGGATTGTTTCAAACATCCTAGCAGGCTGATTCCATTTCTCATCTGCATTCTCAGGACAGGCAGAGCGGCTTGTCAATCAAGCAATAGCAAACATCATCCCATTGATGCTGCTACTCTGCATGCCGCCCTCCCCCCCTTTTGCACTCAGTATCATCCTTAGTGACATGGAACTACATTTATTCCTTTATTATTGAGAACTTTGAATCATCTTGTGAATTTAAAAGTGCAGAAAATCTAACGATTTATCATGATAAAAAGAGTAAGGAACATCTTAAGCTTCCTGTAATTTGTTCCCTCCTCATATATTTATCATGCAAAGAATCTGCTTTGTGTGAATGTAATAGTCTAAGCCTTGCTGAGATTCAAAGAAGTGGTTTCCTAGTAATAGTTTACAAAGTTCATTTCTGTTCAAACAAAACAATCATTATCACACAGAAAGCGATTAAAAATCTCCTATGACTTGTCAAAACAGATGTGTCAAACACATCTCCAGTAAAGGTTTCGAGAGAAACTATCATAATAAAATCACAGAATAATTTTTTAGATGACATTATTTAATAAATTCACAATTTCATAAGAATCAAAATTATAATAAAAGTATAAGTTTTGGGAGAGCAGTCCTGTGAAGACATCAATATTTTGAGGATGCAACATTTAGAATTCAGATATTATTTCTTTAAGATGAAATGAACCAACACGGATTCTTCTGATCAGAAACCAAAAGCACTGAGAGGAAATGCAGTAGACACTAAATTTAGGTTCTGGAAAGTTTGCAAATCCTTCTTACTTTTAGGCACAAGAGGTATAAATTTAAGAATCTAAGGACACACAACATAAGGTGGTCACAATGGCCCCTTTTATAATGGAGATCGCTGAATACTTCCTGGCACTCTAAGAGACAATGTGCTTTAATGTAGATTATATTGATTTACCTAACATAACTGTTTCCTCTTACCTTGCAATAACTTGAAGCAAATCAATGCAATCTGCATTTCAATACTTTGTTTTACTGACTCCTTAATAGAGATGGCTTGAAAAATTTGATTAGAGGACAATATGCCCACACCTGCTAATAACTGAACTGCATACAGGTAGGAAATTGGAGAGCAAAATAAATCATGTTATTTTTAAATCCACCAAAGCAATTAATGTTCCCATATTTTAGAAACTTTACTTATGGTGACATGACCTTGCTAACTTTGTTACAATGTCTGAGAGGCCTGCTTAAAAGCATCCCTATCACAGTATCAAGGCTATATATTATATCAGAATGCTAAAATATAATGCTGTAAAATATTCTGCCAAAAAATATAGAGCAAATTCTCCAACTCTCTCTGTCTCTCATTTTTTGCTCTCATTGTTTTTAAATCATGGCCATATTTTCATAACTACATTATATTGTTACTTAAAAGTAAGTGGTAAAAAAGTTTCTTAAACTGAGTTTTTGTGAGTTTTGTACCATCTTCTAATTCACTTACACTTTTACAAGGTCTGTAACTAGAAGATGACAACCAGAAGCGTGGATGCTTCTGCTGTCATTATTCTGTTGCTCAAGACTTACTGCATTATAAGTCTGAAAGCAAATCAGAGGACAACAGGAACAACACAAGTCAATCAGGAAAGACTCTGTCATAATCAGCACAAAGGGCTGGTATTAATATAGTTCAAAACAAGTGTGAGAAATAGAAAGTCCAGTGATGCATTTTCAGAATATAGTATTTAGCCTCAATCGGGATGTAAAAGCCAATCGTGGCTGTTTTGAACTCCCCAAAATGTATCCAATCATACCCATTTTAACTAGGGTATTTCCTTTGCCCACCTCAAATTTAAAATTATCCAATCATGTAGATGTAACCCCAAGCTCCTCCTATCAGAGCAAGAGGCAGTGCTGCTTTAGGGATCAAAACAGGCCGACTGCCTGCCCAAGTGTGCTTCCTCCAGACTGTTGGTAGCACACCCTTCTTCAGAAGTAAGGTTTGCCCTGCTGAGCTACTTCTGAGCACGTGTTTGCTTGTGGCACCTGGTATTTCTAACACAAGGATAGTTGTTAACATTCCTTTTTGTTATGGCTCCTATCATATTTAAATATTTAAAATATCACTTGAAGACTATCAAGACAAAATTTTATGAAATATTGGATACGATTAATTAAGAATGATAAACATGAATGATTATTTTTGTATGTGTATGTCTCACAGACAAAGAAAGAAAGAGAGATTATCTGTATCCTTTGGCATCGGTAAATATTGAAATATATTGCTACTAAAACAAAAGTAATTAAAGGTATTTAATAAGGCTTTAAAATATTCTTGGATTAATGCAGTGTGAAATTTTTCCACCTTTTCATTCATTTCACTAATTTTTCACATCTTTGAATGTTCAGTTGAACTCTTATTCTTTTTCTCTAATTTATATGCGTATTTCTCTCAGATTCAGAGATTTTGTTTTGCATTGACTGGGAATTGAAATAAGGGCCTCAAACATGCTAGGCAAGTGCTCTATCATTGATCTACATTCCCAGTCCTTGGAGGCAGGGTCTAAATTGCCTAAACTGACCTCATACTTGCTACCCTCCTGCCTCAGACTCCAGGTTAACTGGGATTACAGCTATGCAAATCACACCACCCAGACCAGCTTGTAGTTATTGTACACAGTTATGTTATTTGCAGCTTTATTTATTATGCAATTATTTTCTTTCCCCAAGAAGATTCTGAACACACCACACACACATGTATGTACAATTCTCTATATAATAAATTACTGCAATTCTTTCACAGTAAGATTTGTAACTGTTCAAGACTTGGTTAAATGTAATGACAATGAAACCAAACATTCCCACTTCCTTGATCACCAAGTAGCAGTTATAGGAATTTTTGTGAGAACATTCAAAAATCTAATTTTATAAACCTCAGAAATTGACCTTTATACGAATATTTGCAGTTGGCATTCTTATATAAAGTCCAATTAGGTCATTTCAAAGTACACTTATATGAGCATTTAGTTAAAAATGAATATTAAGACCTAAGATAGGTTCTTCAGCAAACAATCTCAATATATTTTTATATATGCAGGTAGTCATAGGTAAGGGGCAAGTAACCACAAGTGGTGGTACATAATCCAAAGGTGCCTTTTCCATGCCTTCAAGTTTGACTTTGACTTCACATAAAGAGCACAATATTATCTTTACCTTTAGAACAAATTCCCATCAGTGCAAGGGTATATTCTGAGGCGTATGGATTCATTCATTGTAGTTGGGGTGGTAAAAAATACAGTTTTTCACATTGAATGTCATACAGTGTTTGTCAATTTGTTTGATTGCTATGATTAAAAATATTCCTAAACATTAATATTTTAGAAATTTGATTTGTCAGGGATCAAATTTTAGACATTTGATGACCAAGAATCTATTTCAAAAGAGAAGTTTCAAATGTCAAGGTTTTCATTACAAAAGAATCTCATAATATTAAGCATCCTTTGTGAGAAAGAAAGAAAATTTAGAAGGGAAAGGCATTTCATGGTGCAAGGGCAGACACATGCTAAAACATTCACTATCATACATCATAAAAAACTGTAGATATTCACTTTAGATCAGGAAACCATGTAGATATTTGATCTTACAACTCTTGCTTAAAATCATGCTGGTTGAAGCTATAAGATGAGAATTAAAAAAAAAAGGAACTGGAAAAGAAATGAATAAAACTCTCATTAAATGAAGAGAATATAATCATCATTGGGAAAACCCCTAAATCTATGAACTCTTCAAATGTGAGATATGACAAAAATCTTTGGCCAAATACAGGATGAATTTTTCTCCACAGCAATAAACAAATTGAAAGTATATTAAGATCTGCTTTGGTATGGCAAATAGGGTACAAAACAAATCACATATAATTCAATATTGCATCACTGCTAGTTAGTAAAATGACTTGACCCATATGAGCAGGTAAGCTATCAGGCTTTCAAGACTTACTGCCTGGTCTCCATGGCTTGACATCACGAGTAGGCAGTTGGTTTGCTCTGGCTCAGAATGACTTCTGGGGCTGTGACATTTGGGGCTCCGTAGAAGAAAAACAGCAGCAGTTCAAGAGTATTCATCCCAATGCAGGGAAAGTGAGCAGGGAGGGTGGTTTTGATTTAAGGACATACTATAGCCTCCCTGGTGCCCTGGGCTTAGCATTTCTCCAGGGACACTTCCATTTCTTTCATGTTCTCCCCTCCCACCATACATAATAATAGCTATGATTAATTTTCTCTCATCCCAAGTTGTGAATCAGAATCAATATGACAAGAAAACCAACCATCTCAAGTGTTAGAACTGCAGTGGGCACACTACATGGGAATGTTGTATCATACCACATATAATATTGACATAATAATGACAGCTCTAAGATCTTCAGTGATAAATGACATCATCATCTGGAAAAATTTATGGCTGTCAAATATATAAACAAACACCTGAGTACTCTATCAGAAATTTTCTGAAATAATGAAAGATTTAATATATGAATGGGTTAAATGATAGATATTTGTTTCTCAAAGTAAAGTAGCAACTAAATATAATCATAACCATTTTTATTTAAAAGTGTAAGATACCCAAATGGATAAGTAAGTTTTGAAAAAAGAAAAAATGCAGTGGGGCTCACCCTGGAAATATTACTACACAATAAGAAGTCACAGAACATGAAATAATGATTCCAGGTAGAAAAGGAACTGACCTTGTTTGAAGGTAACTTGAATATATATGAAGAGGTTATCAAAATCAATGGGAAAAGGTTTTACTTTAAATATATGATCTTGTAGAAAACTGGATTACCATTTGGAGAAAAACAAACCTAGATCCTTATCTCAAGGGATGTGAATCCTCAATACCATCATCCAGGATATGTATCTCAGAGAGTATAACATAGATCCATAAGAAGAAAAGTAAAATTATTTACCCCAATTCCCTTTGTACTGGTGGAGAATACATTTCAACTCAGTGTCCTAGAATTCGGAAAAGAGGTGATAGATTTTATTTAGGTGATAGATTTTGACGACACACCATAGAATAATGTGCACCTGTTAGAAGCAAAAATTTCATTATAGAAAAACTTAAGGTTGTGTGTATGTGTTTTTAAAGAAAGATAATTTTGAGTGGAACAAGTAAAGAGAAAGAGATGTGTTTGGGCCATGGTTCAATAGCAAGGATGCTCCCCACCAAGCACTGAGTTGCAATGTCAAATCTGAGATGGGCATATTAACAAGGCTTTTGGGGAAAATAGGGTTACTCCCTAGCTGGTCCAAAAATGGCTAAGAGGCCCAGGGAAGGAGATTAGCTTGGAATCTTTGTGGCATTAGGAAATGGAGATGGCATGAGTGTGCACTTGGGTGGAAAACAGAGTGATTAGAACATCCCATGAACAACAAAACAGACAGTACTCTCTCATGCACCTTATCAGTTTACTCAGCTGCAAGGGAAGGAGGAGGGTTGAACCTTAAAAGCTGTCAGTAAACATAAACAAATAGACTCTTCAGTATGTTATCTATAGCAGGCTACAATTTATGTATCTATGAACCACATGCACACATATGCACATACACACCCCAAAATGCAATTAAGTTCCAAGAAAATTACACATTGGGGTTCATTAGAGTTGAAGTCTATGCAGGCAGAGGTACCCGAGAAGAGAAAATGGTAATTAAGACTTCTTTTATTCTCTTAAATAACAGGCCATTCATTGAGACCACTGAGGATATTGTTCAAGGAATAGAACACTATTAAAGCAACCAACACTCTCTACCTATATTTTCTTGAAATTCTTGTGAGAAATATGCAGGTTCCTATGATGGAGATGTCCATCCCATGGACCCCCTCATTCCAAACACTCCAGTGTGCTTGGAAATCTAAAAAGTACATGTTGTGTGTGAAACAGAATGATAGATATCACAATTATAATGGCAACCATTGATTGAACACATATCCTATTCTAAAAGCTTGATACATGCTATCTGATTGAACTGTCCTTTTGAATAATTCAAAGGAAATGCAGTCATATGAGGAGCTATACCAGAGATATTAGACTAGAACTTGGATAATTATCTCTGCCCATTGTAGGATCTCTGTTTCTAGTGACTCAATTACGACAGATATACAGTCTTTCCCTCAGAGTGTTTTATAAGCCCTGACACATTTTTATCCATAGCTCTGTCTTTAAATGTTCATAAACTGTCACTGAAAATGGTACTGTTTGTAGGAAATCAGAAGATATGCCTAAGAAGAGCTAGCTGTAGAGATCATAATACAGAAAGAAACTTTGTTTTATAAAAATTGGAACCCAGATGTATCCATTATTTTTCCTTTGCTACAATATCCTTGGGGAAATACAGTAGGAATGTAGCTGAAAGTTGCAATAAGTAGTGAAATTTTTATATGTTATTTCAGGCTTCTGTAACTGGATCTTGACTATAAAAATTTTAAGAAAAAGTAAAAATAACATTTGCAAAGTGAACATTTTTACTATTGTGGCATACTTTAAAAAAAAAAAAAAACCTTGTTTAGAAAATGTCACTTCATTTTTCCCCCTTATTTTTTGCATTTCTCTCTACCTGAATTGTAAAATGCCCTAATGTCTACATGATTCCATCTCTCAGTTCCTATCACTGGTCAAATATCTTCTAAGAGAAGTCTTAAAATATGATCCTGTGTAAAGTAACGAGACCTAACCCTAACCTGACATTCTTGGTCTTTCCTCTTGTTTCCTCTCTCTGGGTCCTGTTCAGTTCTTTTACTCTCTGTCTCTGTTTCTAAATTATGAGTTCCCTGGAAGATATTTTAAAGGATGTCAAACATATTTTCAGGGGCAAAGAGAAGAGGGATAGTTTCATTGAAAGACTCATTTTGTTACCAATGACCAGATATTGATACATACAATGTTGATGTTTTAATCTTTATATCTTATTGAAATAAATATTTTGTTTAGTATTTGGATGGTGCACAAAAACTATTTTTAAGTCTTATTCAGATTTCAAAGCACAAAATTTAACATTTGTGAACTTACACACTTTCATCAAATATATTCATAATCACATGACTGTTTTTTAAAAGCACTCAATAGTCTACAAATTTAATTTCTGTATCAGGAAATTCCATGAATTCTATCCTAAGGTGTATTTAGTTCCTTTTATATATTCATTAAAATATTTTTCTATTTGAATATTTTTTGTATTTTTTTCATCCTTTGAAATATCTTTAAATGGTGTCCCTGGAATTTTTCTATAATAGGAATTTTTCTTGAGTGCCGCTGTCATCTCTTCCTAGTGGCCATGCACCTCCAGAAAGGCCAAAGTGTCTAGCTTCTCTGGGGGAGAAACCAAACTTAATCTGTGTAGTATAAACTAACTGCTTTCTGATGGTGGGTTTAGGCATTGGGAGATTTTTGCCATCTTTTAGTAAGACATGGTTGATGCAGGGAATGACTCCTGGAAAATTTCTTCTTCTTTTTAATTCTTAACAAGTACATAAGGGAGAAATGACCTCTTTATGCCTCTGGACACTGTTTCTGGATGCTGTCATTAAATGACCTGGATGAGATTTAGCCTGAGGATAGAGCAAACACAGGGAACCGGAGAAACAGAGAGGCAGTTGGAGCCTTGGTCCTCCATGCTTGAAGCCACCATATTTTCAAACTTCTCATTATGTTGTACAATTCCTATTGTTAAACTGAGTACAGTTAATGCTTATTGCTTGCAACCAAAAGCATTTTAACTGACATGAAGCAGAAAAGATATCAACAAGATAACATATGTTAATAAAATGTATTCTTTTTCAAAGTGTGCCAATTTTGAATGCTGGTGAAGGGGTAAGAAACAGTTACTGACTTGGCTCATTGGACTGCACATTAGTTCAATTACTGTGGAGGGCACTTCCTTTGTAGGTATAAAAATAAATAATGCATTTCAGAGCCTGATTCTATCACTCATTATCTACATTAAAGAAACTATCACATATGCACAAAAGGCATATGTTAGCATAGTCATCCAAAGTTGTTTTAATGTGCAAAAGGAGAAATACTTAAGATTTTTCCTTATTAAGAGAATGGGTTGATAAAAGTGAATACTATGTTAGAAAGCTGTGCTTTGTCCTCTCTTTTTTATTCCTGGCCACATTATTCTAGTTCATCCAAAACGTCCATTTTTAAGAGAAGTATACAATAATACAAATAAAAAAACAATAAAACAAAAATAGTAATAGCTTCTAAAACGAAAATGTAGGATTATCTACCAAGAATAAAGTTTGATGAGGAAAAAAAAAATCTGTTGCTTTTCTCTTTCTCCTTGTGAGTTAAGGGTTTTGAGACCTGCTCTGAGTTTTTAAGAGTGAAAGTAATAAACTTCTTCCACCTACGGCACCTTGGTTGCTTTGTGCTACTGATGTTATGACTTGGGACAAGTACAGGCAGAACTGCTCCTGTCCTAGACGATGGCAATCTAGACAAAAGGCAATTATGCTGAGAGGGTATTAACAGAACTTTTTCCTCTTTGGCTTTGAGAGGAAGAAAAATATGAGTTGAGAGACAAGGGGTTGTTGAGGCTCTCCACTGGTATGCCCTTTACTCATTTATCTAATGCCATATTGTTAGAATCATCTGCCTAAATGGTTGGCCTGTGCTGTTGACTGTAAGGGACAGACTCCTAGCACTATCTCTCTCTCTCTCTCTCTCTCTCTCTCTCTCTTTCTCTCTCTCTGTCTGACAGCACCTCTGTCTATTTGCATTGTGGATATTAAATTGAAAGCAAATGGACCAATTGTGCCTCCTGCCACCTCTGGAAGAGGTGAGCCTGCAAAAGTGTAAGCATCAGTCCTCTGACCAATGGGAAGAGATGAAGGGGCACTGAATCAAGCTGCAGAGTGAAGGACATGCAAAAGCAGGGTGCTAAAGGGCCCTGAGCAAGGCGAGAGAAAGAAAGATGAAAAACTATGTCTTTCTTGGATGTTATCAAGGCTGACAGCATCTGGATGAAGGTATACCATTGCTCCAGGGATCACAAGAGCACAGAAAGTCATGTCCAGAGACTCTGTTGACCATCACTGGAATGCATCCAAGCCACATTCTTTCTAAGCCCACTGTCCCTGCCTTATACACAGTTTATCAAGAAATAATGGGAAGTGGTAAGATTTCAGAGAAACTGGTTTTACAAAATGAAAATAAACACGGTTTAAAAGGCATTTTTAAATTTTTGTCAAGGATTGACCTTTAAAATGAGTCAGGTGACATAGGGATCATTAAGACCATTGCTAAGTTATGACTACACTTGCAAGTGTCTATTGCGAGTTAGGAATTTTGGATGAATTTCAAGGGAGGCAGATCTACAAACACAAATAAAGAAATGTTCCTGGAACATGTTAGTAAGCAAAAAAAGCAGCAGACTGGTTTGAGCTGCATGATCCTTTTTATGGAGAAGTGCATATCCTCACACATAAAAAATGTAAATGTGTAGCAAAAAATACTAGAAGAGAGCAGTCCATCTGGCTAATGGCAGTTACTCTTTGAGAGGACAAAAGAACAAAGTCAAATGAGATTTAGCCTTAGTTGATATGTTTTAATCTATTAGAAATAGAGTTAATTACACAATATTTTTTTTAAATTTTCAAGTAAATGAAATCCCAATTATAATAAAAATTTTAAGACTTAACCAATTGATTTGGAAATATAGGATAACTGTACTTCTGGAATTAATTAGCTATTTATTCTTTCCAAATATTGTTACTAAAGCAATCAAATATTTGCAGTTATGTGCATTTAATTTTGGCAAATAAATTCACGTGGCTTCTGTTTGCTCAGCCTAGCTTGGTCATTCATGAGCAGAAAGAGAAGATTTGGGCAGCTGTGTCAATACCTAATACACTTAGCATACTGTTAAGCTTGTAGATGTCACAAAAGTTAGTTTAAAAATGACAATACTGGTGGCTATTCATTGTCACAAGAGCTGTTAAACACTTAATATGCATCATTTCACTTATCCTTCACTATATTGAAAAGGAATTACATAAATACATATTATCTTCATATTTCATGTGAAGAAAAATGAGGCATAGGGAACTGAGGCATAGAAAGTTTAAAATTGCTCAACCAGGACAGTATAGCTCGACTGAATGAAAGAAAATTAAATGTGATTATTCTTTTTTTGTAGTCTATATTGCTGATTTCTGAGATAGAGAGCTGCTTGAGTTTTAATGATTAGTTTTCTGAAAATCCCTGTGACTCAGTTTACTTTCTTATGCCTCTTTTTATTAACTTGGTCCTTAATGACATCAGAAGATTTCAGGAATAGGAGGTTCTTCCTAAGGACTCAGTATCTCAATTTCTCACCTTGAACCATAGAATCTTTCTTTTATGTGCCCAGTTGTGGGGATTTGGAAAAATCACCAAGCTTCGATTTTGTGGATGTAGAATTGTATTTATGGTATAATCTACTACCTAGGTATGAGCTAAACCCCAGCCTGTTTCTTTCTCTGATTGTTAAAATGAAACAGACTCTATAGGATTATTTTATGCAACTCATTTCATACAATGGACTTACTATTGCCTTCTGCCCCCATCAAGATCTCTTTGCCATTTCTGTAAGTCTTTCTATTGCAAACAAATCCCCTTTCAAAGGAGCTTTATAACCTAATTTGCATATATCATTTAAATATAACTTATAAGAATGCAATTGCTCTGTCATCAAGAGTATGCTGTCCTCTTCACTGACATGGAAATTTTCTTTTTAAACAATATTAACCACACAAATGCAATGTATTCAATAAATGAAAAGGCCAAGAAATTACACAAAAAATAGAGAAAGCATTAACATATAGATTAACCCCATCAAAGGGTGATATTTGATGGGATATTCAACATATTAGTATATCATGAACTAAAGAGCAAAGCCGTACTTTTGAGAAGCCTCTAATTCACAGTCAGCCTTGCTTCCTGACATGAAGTGTGTGAAGGCTGTACGCATGGATGCCAATTACCAGGATGAAAGGGAAACTCATGGTGATTAAGAGATTATAGTCCTTTGAAAGATATAATTAAATGGCAGCAAGATTCACTTCAGTAATTCCTAAAGCAAAAATGTATGGATTTATTTTTATTTTCATTCTTCCCTTTGGGTTTCATTATGCATTCTTTTTCTTTTTTTCCTTCACCTTCCATTCAACATGAAACTGCATTTATATTTATTTTTCCAATAAATTAAAAATGTAAGATCATGAACTCCGTAAATTTCTTCACTCTCTGATTGTATTTGATCAAGTTTATATTGCATATGTTTTTATTGAGGTAAATGATTATTCCTTGTATATTTTGCCTTTTGTTGATAGAAGTAATTATATTTTTTTGTTCCAAATAATGTCCCTTGGAATTCCTTTCAAAACTAGAGCATGAATAAACTATAAATTACATGTGAAATAGCCCCAGTACCACATACACACAAGAAAAAAAAATTTTACTCTTACTTGGAATAAAAATGACTATTAATACTACATATGTTTACATGCTAAAATCCTATTATTCTATTCTTAGAGCCACAAAAAAACTTTTAAATTTTATTTGACATAATTCTGCATATGTACAGGGGACAATATGATAATTCACCACAAGTATACAAGGCGTAATGATCAGGATGGACTAACTGGTCTGTCTATCACCTTAAACATTTATCAGTTCTTAGCCACAAAATGTTTTAATATAAAAGTCAGAAATACAGAAAAAAATACATGTAAAATAAATTGAATAATATTTTTTCTTCACAAATTTTAATACATGCATATACACACACTGGGTACTTAGCCAGTGTCTTAAGAGAGTGTTTAAAAATTTAACCTTGAATAACTCTTTTTCTTTTGAGATTATTAAATTATTTTTACTGGAATCCAAAATTTCCTATGCATATAGTCTCTCAGTTATTATCTCTACCTCAAATTCTATCAGAAATAAACAAGAGGAAATGAATGGTTATGTTCCTAGTAATAGTTAATTCATTTCAGGATCAGCACTTGTCACCTGATTCTGAGACTTCCAATTTAGTGGTGCTTCCATAAAAATTCAATTAAACAAATAAGAAGAAGGATCTATGGAATATTCTTAAGAAAATGGAGATATGTTAGCCTACTAAGTATGACTGAGGGTTACTTCATGACATTAGCTGTGTCATGAGGCATGTGATTTCTAACCACATACTAATCAATTTATGTCATCCCCAAAAGTATGGGCAGAAGAGCTTAAACTGAAGAGATTTCATCTTCATGAAACAAGTAACAGCTCTCCTCAAGATTTTGTATGACTAAACTTCTTTTCATGACTCTTTACTGGTGCTGAATAAGGTAAATTCTCTTTTATTTTTCTCTTCCAGGGGGGTTGTTTTTACTTTAGGAGAAACAGGAATAAATCATTTCTTTCTCCATTTTCTCTTCACATTAAGAAGCATAAGTATATTGCTTGAATTTCTATTTATAAATAAAATCTTGGATGTTCATATAGAGAATAAAGACAACAACAAAGTACAAGTTAAGATAGCAGAAACAAAGATGGAAAAGATGAGGAAGGAAAACCTTTTCAAAAAACCAGGAAAATTGATGTTCTGATATTTTCCCAGTATCAGTGACTTCCACTGCTTTTTTTCTGTTATTTTAGAAATTTGATTTTGTGAAAGAAATTTGACAGCAGTGACTCCTCCATCTTGTGCTATGGACCACTTTGTGAACTTCCTGACAGGCCAAAAGAAAGGTATTTGCTGAGAGAAAACATCCTGAGGTTTGAATAAACTAAACTCTCCAAGACGGTGATGTGGTCTGAGCTGGTCTGGGCTGGATCAGTGGGCTGTGGAAATAATCTATCCTCTGATCATCTTTCTTGACAAACTCCCTGAGCCATTCACAGATATTTCCTGTTTTCCCCTTAAAAAAGACTCTAACCACAACCCTAAGGAGACTCATTCTGGTTTCTACTGAAATCCATGCTCCCCATATTACAATTCTAAGACCCCAAATAAAGGCCTTTTTGCTTCACAAATCACTTGAATATCTTTAGATGACAAATCATTCAAAACCATTTGAAATTTAGGATAAAATTAAAGAATGATACAACAGCAGATAACAAAGGTTTTCCACTTCTGACTATATACCACACTGAATTATTATATGTAAAAGCAGACCATGTGGTAATTCTTCTGTCTCATTTCTCTAGACTCAGTTCATCTTTTACAATTCGAATTTATTTCCACCTGCAGAACAAAGATCTTCACTTTATCCTTTTTTTTTTTTTTTTTTTTTTTTAAAAAAACTTTTTTACAGAACAAAGTTTTTAATCCCAACCACTCCTGGAGCATCATAACCTACTGTTGAACAGGTGTTGTGTCAAAATGGTTGTAAAAAATATTGCTGTTCCGCATTAAATGTTTGCTTAAGATTTTTACACCCTTTATACCTTTTATCACTTCCTTCTGTAAGGAATTTGTATTTCCTGCATTTTTCTTGCTGAAATCTCTCCTCTTGGGTGTTGCAGCTTTAAATCCTACTCTTCATTTTCAACTGTGGGATGTCAGCGAAAGGATTTTTACTTCCCTCAACTATTTCCCTCTGTCTTCTTTACTCAGTGTTTTGTCTGCTGGTCCCTTAGGTATTCAGTTTTAGATCCACATTTAAATATATTTGCTGTTCACCAACACATTTTCTGTTATAATTTTCCAGTGGTTCCTTGGCAGTTGAGGTTCATCTTTTTCTAGATTCATCAGGAAGACTTCAGGAGTACACTCCCTAAACTCTCATGTGCTTAGAAGTTTGTTCTGCTTTTGTTTCTCCTTTGCCTTAATATATGAGGTTGCTTGTCTGGATATTAAATTCATGATGCATTAATTCCATGAGCTTCCCGGTATTGCCCTCCAACAAGTCCTTCTTTGTAAATTGTCATTAAGGAGTTTGTGCCAAACAAATTTTCCTTCAAACATCGGGCATCTTTTACAAAAAGGTAAAGGGGTATTTTTTCCCTTCAATATTAAATCCTGTGCTGGGGCACACCTGAATATGCGTAGACATTCACATTTTCGAATCAATTGACCAAGGTGCACAAGGCTACTGTAAATATATAAATTCAGGAACTCTTCTGTTTTGAAGAAGTTTTCTTGGACTGTAATTTTAACACTTAGTTTCATTTCATTAATTATTTATTATCCTTTACAACTTCATGAGTGTTGGGGCTTCCTGGTCTTTTACAACAGATTTTTTATCTGATCATTATTTTCTCTGTTTTATTAAGTGTCTGAATTTCATTTTATTTTCTGTTATGGTTTGGATATGAGAAGTCCCTCAAGAAGCTCCTTTCTAGACTCCACAGATGTGTTCAGAGGTAGTATGATTAAATTATGAGATATGTAATATAATCGGTGGATTAATGTATTGATGGATTAATAATTTGAATGGATTACTGGGTGGTACAATAGGCAGATGAGGCAGTAGGCAACTGGGGACAAGCCCTGGGAGATTATATATCTAGTCCCCGACTTTCCTGTTTTCCTACCCTCTCTCTCTCTGCTTCCTGTCTGCCATGGGCTGAGCCCAGAGACCCTCCCTCACCTCAGGCCCAGAGCAATAGAACAGCTAGACCACGAACTGAACTTCTAAAAACATTAGCCAAAACAAATTTTTCCTCTTCTAAGTTTTTATTGTCAGGGACTTTGGTCACAGAGATTAAAAGCTAACATATTTTCATTTTTTCTTTTTATTTATCTATCAATGAATGTTTGTCAATGTGTACTTTATTGCATTTTATTGTATTTCAGACAAAGAACTTTAAATTTCAAAATTATTCTTTGCACTCATTGAAATGTACCCATTTCTTCCTTGATATTGTTTTTACTTTTCATTTTTACTCTGAGGTCCCTTGGCTTGCTTTCCATACCTTTCTTCCTTGTTTTTCTGTTTTCTGATCTTCTGTGTTTCCTTCCAGAGGCAAAGTGTTTTAACATATTTGTGCCAATAGTTCCTTAGGATACATGCGAAGCATTTTGCTGCACCTTTCTTGGTTTCATATTTGTTTTTGGTAGGTGGATAGAATATGGAGAAAAATTTACAACATGGTGATGTTTATTGTTATTTTCTTGTTTCTTTTAAGTGCTGTGGTCAAACAGTTTCTGTTCATTTGGAAATGCTGACCAATAAGAAGGAGTGATTTCAAGTAGTCAGATGAAACTGTTCTGCGTGATTGACATGCTTTCTTATTTTATGAGTGATTTTTGTTTCTTAGTGTATGGTACTTAGTGTATGGTATTGTATGGTATGATTTCATCAATCATTTTGGACTTTTTAGTGAGGAGAAGTTAATTTTTTTTTCCTGATTTTGTGACACTATTGATTCTGAAGGGCGATTACTTTCCATTCCTTTTTCCCTTTACGTATTTTTATTTATTTTTACCTTTCCACTTCCACAAATTTTATTTTCCCCTCCAAGTCCCTTTTCCTTTCCTTTTCCCTGGCAGCACCAGTCCAGAATCTCCTCAAAACCCTTGCACTCAATTATCCAGCATCCTGTAGAAATCCACCTACCTCAGACCTGTTCTGTGTTTCCTGGTACAGGCTGAAACTTTCATCCTAAAGCTGATTTTATCTTTGTATCAGCATGTTAATTATCTATAGAATGTTTTTCCCCTAAATAGTGTCCTTGTATGCTCCAAATAATGGTGCAGAATTTTTGTGTTGGTTTGTTTTTGTGGTGCTGGGGATTGAACCCAGGGTCTTGTGCATGCAAAGCAAGCACTCTACCAACTGGGCTATCTCCCCAGCCTATGTTTCAGAATTTTGTAAATCCCTAAATGGAAATAGTTTAGGGTGCACTCAACCTCTGAAGTTTGCTATGGAACTGCATTGATTTTTGGTTTTAAATGATTTTATTTTCTCTTCTTGATGATCAGGTTTTTGAATTGTCACTTAAGACAGTGACTATTATCCTAGAAGATGTTAAAAGTTTGTGTTTTATTTCTCTAAGAGTTATCATCTACATAGAAATAAAATTTATCTCTGTGAAGATAAACAATGTGTTATATCTGACATAACTATACATCTGTAAGCATCAAGGAGCAATGAAATTGAAAAATAAAAATAAAAACCCCTTTTAGAGACTCATAAATATACATTTCTTTAAAGAGTTTGGACAATTATATCACCAAGACCAAACCTATTATCCTCTTAAAATCATTAAGTAATATTGTTGCATTTATATGTTAATATGGGAAACCTATATATTCCTTTCAAACTCTCCCCCCAAATATTTGAAATTTAGAGGTCTCTGATGAAATAATTAAATAAATATTTTAAGTGATAAGCACTTAGAAAAGGTGCTTAAATTCCTATAGTTCTACTTTCAAAAATATAATAAGCACAACATATATTGAGCATGGGTCCAATTTAATACAGGGTATTTCACAAGTGAGAGTACCACATAACCAAATATAATATTCACAGACAATAAAATAAAATATTCTGAAATCAACAGGCATGTAAACAGCAAAAATGAATAAATGTATTAACAGATAAAAATGTTCAAGGGCAGTCCAACAATGATCCAGGCAATAAAGTTCTGTACTAAATCAATAAACTTGTTTTGTTTAAAGTCTGCCTGGAACATTCAGCCAACCTCAGAAAGACGGGAAGCTAATGGACTGTATGGCACATTAATGCAGAATGCATGACCACCTGACATCTCTGCAGACAATATCGCCAAAGGCCAGTACGGAAGTGGTTAGTAAGGCTAATGCAAGATTCCTAACAATTGTCAACAGGAAGAGCCTCACTGGGCAATTCAAAGTAAAAAACTAATGCTAGCTGCAACGAGTTGCATCACTGTGAGGTAAGCAAACAGAAAATGCTAGAAATGCAAAATCCAAGAAAAGCAAAAACAAAATCCACTTCAAATTACAACTTTTGTCTATTGCTATGCAAAACATCAAAAAACACTATTTGCAAATACTGCTATTGTGCAATATATCAAATACAATCATCAAAATTGATGGAAGGCATATATATATTCAGTTTTTCTGCAAGGAGTGGCTGAGATATTTTCTGCATTCTAAAATTATACTGCTATATAAAACACTTAATAGCTACTATGAAATAATGGATATTCATAACAAGAAGCACTTTATGTTTTGTTTTCTGTTTTAGGAAAGCATGCTCAACTTTTTGAAAAAATTAAACCAGAATGGGAAAATGTTCAAGAAATGTATGAACAAACACGCACACAGTGACCATTTTCTAGGACAACTCCAATGGTAAGGAACTAGTTCAGACTTCTTTTTTGTTGTTTTTTCTTTTTGAGAACTGGGTAGCAGCCATGGAAAATGTACTGAGGAAGAGAATTTAACCATCTCAATCTTATCTTCTCATCAACTGGAGGGTCACTGTCTGTCCCTATGGGCATTATAGGACATGGAAGCTTTAAGTCCTGCTCCAGTGAGAGGGTGGAAGGAGACACAGCTTCCCTGCTTTTCACTTCTTGGAATGTGCTCCTCAAATCCTCAAGACTGGCAAATTGTATGCTAAAAGCAATTTTTCCTTCCATTCTTCTCTGTTCAAAAACTTTGAAATCGCCTTTGCAGAGAGGCACTGAGGTGGGGGGTTGGGCAGCACACTGTGAAACCTGCCGCAGGTCCTGGTTTCCTTCTCCAACTGGCTAACCTGGACTCAGGCAGGGCCTGGACCTTGGCCCTCCCTCCCCACATGCGAATTACCAGGGATGGTAACTCCTGAGTCCAGGGGAGGCGAACTCACAGTCACTTAACTAATGATCTGGAAAGAATACAACCAAGTAGGCAACACATACCACGTGAAGCACGGGGACAAGGCAGACCAGGAACCCAAAACGGCACGCTCCAGGGTTGTTATGGTGCATCTTGGATATTTCCCTAAGGGCTCAGGTACTAAAGTCCTGATGCCCAGACTGTGCCCATACTGGCAAATGGTGCCACCTTTAGGAGCTGGGGTCCTAGTGGAAGGGAGTAGGCCATTAGGAGCATGACTTTGATGAGGATTTGGGAACTTGACCTCTTCCTGTCTCTTTGTGCTTCTAGGACATGAGGTGGCAGCTCTGCTGTGCCACAGGCTTCCTTCCATGACATATTGTCACCACACGTTCAAAAACAATAGCACTGGCCGGGCGTGGTGGAATCCCAGCGGCTTGGGAGGCTGAGGCAGGAGGATCCTGAGTTCAAAGCCAGCTTCAGCAAGGGCAAGGCGCTGAGCAACTCAGTGAGACTCTGTCTCTAAATAAAATGCAAAATAGGGCTGGGGATGTGGCTCAGTGGTGGAGTGCCCCCGAGGTCAATCCCCAGTTCAAAAAACAAAAAATAATAGCACCAACTGATCATGGACTGACACTTCTGAAACCTTGAGCCAATCTTCCTCCTTTTCAGTTGCTGATCTCAAGTATTTTATCATAGTGACTGCAAGTTGATAAACACAAAGGTATTCAACAAATATTATAATTTTTCATACAAAAGCCATTCCTTTTTAAAAGGTTATTTTTGTGTAAAATGCATACTCTTCTTTGGTCTCTGAGTGGAATTCTGTTTCTCATTTATATTTCTAGGTGATTTTGTTATAACGAAGAATAGATTTTGGGTCCAGATGCCCAAATAGAACCTTATTGTTCATTATTTTATTTTTAAAAAATTATCTGAAGTTTTCAAAGCATAAAATCATATTATCAGTAAAGAAATAATTTTACCTATCATTTTCTAATATGTGCTCTGGTTATTTATTTTCTTTAACTCAAGCATTTATTAGGCCCTCCCCATACTAATAACAATGACAGTAAAAGAAAATTTTATATTAACTTCATTATTTTAGTGCTTTTCTATTTAAAATGATATTTGCTATTCAATTTTGCTCAATAGTCTTTATTGCATTTAAATAACATAACATTTGTTCTTATTTTTAGAGCTCTTATTAGAAATGACATTTGAGCTTTATTAAATGATTTTTTCTCCTCAATTGGTATAATCAAATGCTCTGTTGGTTTTATAAAATTAATTTGTAAAATTTTCATCTTCTTATATATATATTCAATTATTTAGAGTACTAAAATTGTAATGTTTTCAAAAAGGGAGATCAAATCCATCTGCGAACATGTTTTTTAACTTTAGTTACCATTTTTCTATGACAATTGAAACATGTTATTTTTATTTTCTTAAGGACATTTTTGCAATTCATTTTTGTATTAAAAATTATTCCTTTCTTTAGAAGTTTCAATCATTTTTATTAAAATTGCATGTGGTTTTTCTTTAAAATTTTGGATTTTCTTTTGACTTTACTTTCATTTTTTTAGGTTTCCCTATATTTATTTATTTATTATCATTAGGCCCAAGAGGGTTTTTAATCTATTTCATTTATTGACTTAAGGAACTTGATTTTCCATTTATTTCTTCTTTCTGCTCTATTTTTCTATCTCACACTGTAGGACCTTCCATAAGCCATCCAAAGGGCATGCCTCTCTCTCTTCATATTTAAGTAGGAATAAAAAGTGTCAAAACTGGAACTTACTCCAACTTCAGATGCAATCTAAGAACTTGACGTTAGATATTTGTCTTTCCCACACTTTTCATGAATATATTGCTGGCAAGACAAGTGGGGACATAGATTGAGAGTCCTCCTCGTTCTCATTTGCCACGTCTCTGTCATTTCTGCTTCATCACTGAGGTTGTGAAATCCATCATGGAGCGTCTTAAATCCACTCAGTATTCTACTCACCTCTCCTTCTTATGCTATCGTTTGTGTTTCCATACTATGAAATCTATCTGTGTTTGTAAGTTTCCTTTAAATTACCTATTTTATTGACACTATGTGCATGCCAACTTTCCTCTAGAATCTTTCAGTATAAACAAACACCCAACAGCAGTGACCACACGTTGGACAACACTTGTAAGCAGACATTATATGAAGTGGGGTCATTTTGAAACCTTCTCACTAGGGACATTTGACATTTCTCATAGGAGTGCTGTGGTAGCATTGCATTTCTTCAGTTTTTGTTTGCCTGAGAAATAATTTGTTTCAGTCTCAAAGAGTAATTTCATTCTATATAGAAATCTGGGTAGGAGATAGTTTTTCCAGTTTAAATACTTAAAATATGCTCCAATCTTTTCTTGCTTCTGCATTTTCCACTCTAATTCCTACCTTTGCTCCTCTCTGGTAAGGATCTTTTGTCCTGCCCTGGTTGCTTTCTACAGCCTCCTTGTTTCTCTTTCCTTATAGGTCTCTTTCCTTATAGGTCAGATGTGACATGCCCAGGTGTGTTTTGTTGGTATTATCCTGCTTGGTGTTCTTCATGCTTCCTGGATTCCTAGTTTGGCATCTAATACAAATTTTGGAAAGTTCTCAGTCATTATTACTTTAGTATTTCATCTATTTCTTTCTTTCTTCCACTGTGGTTTTTCAAGTGTGCAATTATAAATTTAGCAATTTCCCACAGTTCCTCTGTGTTTGGGTCTAGTTTCTTCATTCTTTATTTTCTCTTTGTATTTTAATTTGGGAAGTGTTGGTTTAATTAGCTTTAAGTTCACTGAGTTCTTCTGGCTGAGTCCAGTCTGCTGTGGGTGAGCCCATCACAGACATTCTTCATTTCTATTTAAAGTATTGTATGATCATTATTATTTCTAGCATTTTCTTTCAATTTTTTGTTAGAGATCTCATTTCTCTGTTTACATTACCACCTGTCTGTTATGGTTTGGATGTGAGGTGTTCCCCAAAAGCTCACACGTGAGACAATGCAAGAAGGTTCAAAGGAGAAGGGACTGGGTTGTGAGAGCATTAACCAATCAGTGAATGAATCCCCTGATAGGAATTAACTGAGTGAGAACAAAAACCTGGTAGGGTGTGACTGGAAGAAAAGGAGGTGGGACATTGAGGGCATGAATTTGGGGTATATAATTTGTCTCTGGCATGTGGGAGTCTCATTTTCTGCTTTCCGAACATTATGTAGCTGCTTCCCTCTGCCACGCTCTTCTTGCCATGATGTTCATCCTCACCTTGAGCCTGGAGGAGTGGAGTCTGCTGTCTATGGATCGAGACCTCTACAACTGTGAGCCCCCAAATAAACTTTTCCTCCTCTACAGTATTTCTGGTTGGGTCCTTTTAATCACTGACTAAAACACTGTCCTTATCCATTTTCTTTTTTTCCATTGGAGCCCTTAATATAATCATAGTTACTTTAATAATTACGTTACTCATAGTTATTTTAATAACTATGTTCCTCTGTGGATAAGGGTCTTTCGTCCTGCCCTGGAAGCTTCTTTTATTTTAATAACTTTGATCACTCCAAAATCTCTGCTGTATCTGAATTAGGCTCTGGTACATACTTTGTCCCTTTAGGTTTGTATTGTCTTTTAGCATGGTTTGTGATTATTATGTTGGAGGTTGGACACAATGAGTCAGGAAGTAGAAAAATGAGGATATAAGCCCTTAGCGTGGGGATTTAAATTAACTTGTCCACAAGTCAGAATGTATTTTATGTTGCCATAACTATAGTTATGGAGGCTTTAAATTCTTCCACTGCCCTCCTGCTTGCCTCTCTGTGGCCTTTATCTTCTTTAAGCAGGCTTGTTGAGAGAGAGTCTGTGTCTTGCCATTCTTTTGGCATAATCCGTTCTCACTAGATTGAAAGCTTGTGGCCATGGTGGTAAGGACTGGAAGGTTCTGGAAACATTCCTTAATTATGACTAAATCGCAGTCTGTTAGTGAACCTGGGTCACCTTATCGTGACCTCACAGTGAGCCTGTGTAGCCTTATTGTGACCTCACAGTGAGCCTGGGTCACCTTATTGTGACTTCACAAGTGTTTCTTAGCTCCTCTTTCTTCCTCAGATGGGATGAGAAAGAAAGGTAGAGAGAGCTGGAGGGGGACACAGATCAGGTCTTTGTTACAGTAAATACATGGGCGATTTCACAAGGATTACTCCTCCTCTCCCTCCTCTGATGTAGGGCAGATCTTTTATCATCACCACAAAAACATGGTAGAGTTACTGGTGACAAAACAGAGGAACATGTGGGTCCTCTAATGTGAACCCTCATGCTAATCCTCAATCCTCACTCAGCCTCCAGCAATTCTTTGGAATTACCGTCCCAGTTCTTCTGCAGGTTTATTGATCCAGCAAACTCTTCTCTAAGTAAGCCCCTCCCAGTTGTGACTCTGGATTCTTCTGTCTCTCTAGAGCTCAGGTGGCAGTTTATCTTGTGGCCTCCATTTTCTAATGGGTCCAAGACAAGCCACTGATTTTCACTTCATTCAGTTTTTTAATTTTTTATTATAAGATTGGAAATAAGGAATTCCAAGCTCCTATGTGGTAAGTTTGAGCCTGAAAGTTTCCTATACACTGTTTAGAACTAAGATTCCTAAATACAATAAATGACTTAAAACCTACATGGACATACATATTCTTATCTTATATATGGTATATTAAAAAATAGTAGTGCTGACTGAGCTGGTGGTACACATCTATAATCCCAGCTCTCCAGGAAGCTGAGGCAGGAGGATAGCAAATCCAAGGTCAGGCTGGGCAACATAGAGTGAACCTATCTCAAAATAATTATTTTTAAAAAATTGCTAGGGGTGCAAAAACTCAGGGTACAGTGACCCTGGTTTCAACCCCATGCACATGCACACACACACACACACACACACACACAATAGCATTGCTATTCCTAAAAAAGTTTGCAAATATGACTAGCATAATTTTTAACATTCACATAGAAGTCACTTAGAACAAATGTGCAGTCGTTTGGTTCTCCCCGTGAGACTTTTCAGAAAATTAGGACTAGAGCATTGATGCAGTGTGCCTACATACAGGCACAGTTATATATATTGTATGTAGAGCTTATAAGCAAGGATTATAGGCAATTAGGAAATAGTGAACTATGAACACCCACTTGTTCAAGTGGTCCACACTGGAGTATGTAGTAGGACAGGTCACCTCCCCCCTCCTCTGAAGCTCCTCCCAGCTTCACTTCCATTGTGCAGAGTGTGTGCATGTGTGTGCACCTTTGTGTCCAATGCACATGCTTAACAGGACATCATGTTTAGTCCATGAGTGGTAATCAATGTATACATGAGAGCAGCCTCTCTTCCAATAAGAGGTTCTACTTAGTATGAAGTAAGAATCATTCCTGCCCAGATGGAGCTGGGAATAGATTTGGTCCTTCTATAAATAAGTGATTGGGTCTCTTCAGTGTAAGCCAAATTAAAGTCAGTTAGGATTTAGAACCTGCAAAGGAAACCACATGGGACAATGAGGGAAAACGAGTTTATCAGCACCCAAGCAAGTGAACTAAAGCAAAGAAAATTACACCTATTCTGCCCAGGATCTGATGCTTAAGTGCATCTATGGTGAGGCAAGCATAACTCTGGGATTAAAAAATGATGTTCAGAACATCCTGTCAGACCTTATAAGACATAGCAGCAAGTAAAATTTATAGAGTGTTCAGTATGTCTCAGAATCTGCAGCTCTAAGTATTGACCCGTGTGGCCTTAACGTCCCCCTCAGCTTGACTAACAGGTTTCTTCTTGATGACAGGCCCCGACCTCTCTTTTCTTAGAGCATTTACTTTAGAAAACTTCCAATTGTAAATTCTTTCTATGCCCCCTTGGGATGTAAATCTCCCAGCATCTTGCTAGTTTTATAGTCCAGAAATAGCCCTGTCAAGGATTTGGGAGCCATCCCTATGAAATAGCATCGCAGAGGAGGTAGTGTCCCTCTCTCTCTGCCTCTGCAAGAGGGTGGTAATCTCACTGTTAAGAGCACCAAGGCCAAAGCACAGGTGGCCTGATTGACCAACCTGTCCCCTAACGTCTTTCAGTTTTTTCCCACTATCTCATCCCAGTACTTGCAAATGTTCTGTTGCAACAAATCTAAGATCAATCTCACCCCTATTACCTTAGCCTTGAATTCAGTCTTCCTTGCCTGATTAACTCCATCCAAAACAATTTTTTTTGAAACTTAGTACACGTGTAATATTGTATCTAAAAGAGAAAATGAGATAGAAAAATAAATTAAAAACTCATAATTTGAAAACAATGGAATCAATGTAATTGTGTGATAGATAAAGGCCTTCTGGAGGTGAGAACTAAGTGCAGTTGTAAAGTGACGGGGGAGGTATAAGCAAAGATCTAGGGGTGCTATGTGTGGTCAGGAAATTAAAAGTTCAAGTCAGCTTGAGATTAATATGTGAGGCTGAAGTAGGATCAAAGGTCACAGGGACATCATGTGGGTAGTGTGGAGCATACCAGGAGAAAATGTCAGCCACCAGGGAACTGGCCAAAAGTTCCTAAGAAATAATATTATTCTAATTACAGAAATGTCAGCTTAGATGGAAATTTAAGGATGGAGTCAAATAAAATATAAGAGGTAGATTCAGTGTGCTGTGTTATTTTAATGAATCGGGGCAGTAAGAAGATAGAGAAAGGAGACTAGGACGCTCCCTCTCCTTTGCATGACTGGGAAATGCTCATGGTATAAGGAGGTAGACCAGGGCCCTCTTTGTGTCCTACATGCTCGGTCACTGTGGTCCAAATCCTCATGGGTGTGCTTTATGTAGCACAGGATGAAATGAGTGGGAAACCAGGGAGAACAATCTTGAATGGATGAGAGGCCAGATGAGAACTACTAAACACAAGAATTACGACAGCAAGGTCGAGATTCAACAGACACATCCGCTAGTTGTTTTAAGAAAAGCAATTAATAGCATTTGTTGCTGGAGAAGAGACTAAAAATAAGTTACATCAATTAAATACCTGTAATTTTCCAGGCAACTCCAACTCACTCTCCTACAACCCACATTCAAAGTCGCTATTGTGTTGATGGTAAGCTTGGAAATTGAGGCACATGGAGTCACACACTTGAATCTGAATCCCTGGTAGACCACGCTAACTGTGAAACTTTGGATAAGTCACTTAATCTCTTTTATGCCAAAGGCTTTTTCCTCCTCTCTATATTATATCATTTCCTTTTTCTATATCTCTAGAGTTTCCTTTTCTGTTAATATGAGCTCTGGGCATAGAGGGAAAAAAAAAAAAAAAGATGTGCACTTAGAAAATTTGACCTGGCAGCTTAAGTAATTTGCCCAAGGTCATTCAGTGAATCAGTGGTAGATATAAGGGTAAGAAGCTATAATTCCTACTCTAATTTCCTGCCTGAACCATTAGATAGCTCCATCTGTTTTGATTCCATCATTAATATGAAGTCATATTTCTGTCTCTTAATAGAAATGAACTGATCTACCGACTAAAAGTAGAAGGTGAAAAGAATTTCCATAGCTTTAAATGCAGCAGTCTTCTTCACAAATGCAACTTTGAAGGTGGTCCTATTATACAGTTAAATAATTTTAAAAAGTCTTTATCGTACTGGTCTTTATACTTATAAAAAAGGAAAAAACAAAGGTCTCATTAACATGAGTCTTAAATGAACCTTTCTATGCTAACTATTAAGTTAAGCTTCTGATATTTTGATATGTCGTGGCAACATTTTGAGATGATGAAGCATTCATTAATGCCTGCTTAAGTTAAAAATAACACCACATTAATTTGATCTGATTAATGTTCACACAATGCACAATGATACATTGATAATGACTGGCCACTTGTCTTAAGTGTTAACCAGCATATTATTATATAGTAAATGAATTGGATAGCCTCTGTAATGTCAGTGTTCATTATTAATTCAGTTAATTAAATGTGTGTCAGACAAATCATTAATAACTTGATAATTCACTTGTCTTGAATGCTATCAAATCCTTTCAATATTATACAATCCAAGAGAAATTACAACAACAAATTTAAATGTTTCATGTCTGTAATACTTACCTACCATGACTAGGCACAAAGAATTCCCTTTTTTGAGAGGCAGTGTAAATGATGATGTTTAGTGCATATTTATAAACATAAAATATTATATAAGCATTCATTATTGTTGGCATTAATTCAAGCTTCTTTATCCAGATTTAATGTCCTATTTTTGATAATTCTGAGCAAATCTTTCCATTTCATGTCATTGACATAGGTCATCAAATAATTTGAACTTTATTTCTCCAACTTGCTTATCCACTTAACATATTCCACACAAACTCTGCATCATTATTTTATCTGTCAGTTGCCTTTAAATGCTATGTAAGTACCAGTTGTAGATCAATCTAAACTTTCAAAGAAACAAAATATAAGGATTTGTGTTCTTTAAAATGGTGTTCAAAATAGATCAACTGAGCACTTCATTTGGATATCTGAATCTTATTTGGGGTATGCTTATATGAGGTCTGAGCTGGAGATTTGCATATTGTCAGTGTATAACTGCTATCAAAAGCTGCTACTGGGTTTAATGCAATGGGAACAGACAACAGACCAATCATGTCAGGGTCCACCATGCCATATGTTTCTATGGATGTGTTTATATTATAATTACATCCCTCTCATGTTCTTAGAAACTAAATAATTCGTTGGATTAGATTCAAGAAGAACATGTATGGAATGCTGTACACAGGGCTCCAAGTTCATTATTACATATCCTCCTGAGAACAGATGGTAGACCTCAGACCCTGTTATTACTCTAATGGATTCCTACTGTCCCTTGATATAGGGACAGCAGTAATGGTAAAGCAAATTTCCCATGACCCCAAGGCAAATGTTTAGCAGGCAAGGACAAATTCACATATTTTTTCTTCTAATTTCTTTGCAAACACTGTATCAAACAGAGTCATCAAAATATCTACTAAAATGTATATTCCTATTATGAATACACAAAATGTTCAAACTGCTGTAAGGCCCTTCCCTTTAGAAAAAAAATCGACATCACAGAGAAGGAGATTTCAGGTACCCACTAATAATCATTTCTCACAAGAGGGCCTACCTATGAGGTCATGAGTTTTGCTGTCAATGTTGCGTTGTGTCAAAAAGTATAATACCAGTTTGTGTACAAATAAGCCTCTTTGGATTTTTTATCTAATACTCATGCCAACAGATGACTAAATATATCTCATGAGTTCACATTTAAATATGAAGGTTCCAATATACATGCAATGTCGGGTTTGAGCATCAAATTTTTTCTTCAAAATGATAACATGGTCTATATTTTATGTTATGTAGCATGAAATAGGTGTGTAATTTAGAGGTGTACAATTTTTAAAAAAAATATTGTGGAAATAAAATTCTGATAGATATAAAAATTTACTTTACATGATATTTTTCAAGGGGGAAAACAACAATAAAAAATTTAAGTAGAATTTAAGAGTAAAACTATGTTGTCACCAAAGGTTGTTGAAGAGACTTTAACATTATTGTCTTGGATATTCTGATTGACTAAATGGTTCTTGGTTTTCCAAAACTTTACCATGAAAGAAGTACAGTTCAGACTGGATATTGAAACAAGAATGCAAAATAGTGAAGTCAAAGTAATCGTTCTGAAGCCTGAATTGAAATGGCAACTTGACCACCTTACTCGGAGCACTTATTAAATGATGATGGAGTGGGTCGGCGGATGTTCTCCAGATGTACTGAAGCAGAATCCATAATGAGGGCATCCCAGGATCTGCACTTTTAGCAACTTCAGCAAATGATTGTGATGCATGGTGGAGTTTGAGAATGACCCTTCTGGTGATGCCTATTATACAGCATTGCACATGCAGTACAATTAATTTAATGGTACTCACTGAAGTGAAACTTGAAATTCATCAGATAATTTTCTATTTATTCTAGTGTCACACTTGATGAGGCTCACTGCCTCTTCATTAGTGAATGGTTTAAACAAATATTTATTTCATGCATAATATGTGTTTGGCAATGTTTTAGCCACAGTGTAATAAAAGTGAACAAAAGAGACAAATTTCCTGTTTTCATGAAAGTTCCATTTTAATGATGAGGAGAAATGGAGATAAATACATAGAAAACAACAAGTTTTTGATAGAGATCAAGGAGAGTTATGAAGAAACTAAAAATCAGGATTCAAGAGCTCAGAATTCAAGAGCCATAACTAGACACATCTGAAGTCCAATAAACAGACAAAAAATGAAAGCCCTCATCTGATAGCACCAAACTATCTTCCTTCCTCATCCCTATGCCCTGCTTCCAATGCCAAGTAAAAGAAGATTCATTGATAGGTGTGCTGGTTAAGGGACCACTACATTAGCAAGAGCAAGCAAAAAGAGGCACAAAAGGGACAATTTCACCCCAAGACCCAGGGGACATTATAATCCATGCTTGGCAAGGTGGCCTTTGCTTCCAGCAGCTCTTTACCTAGACCTGCGGAAGTCCTATAGGTAACTGAAAGCCAGATGAAGCTGGGCATCTCCACCTTCCTTTAGACATGCCTCCCCTGTAAGCTTGAACTCTCCATCATATCCCTGCTCAGCATTGCATGTTCTCATGTTAATTATTTCAGGAGCATTCACCTAAAAACTAGTAATAAGAGGTTAATTAGCCCTAAATTTACCTGGCTTGCCCCATCCCCTTGAAGACTGAGGCAAGATCTGCAGAGTCCTGTTTCAGTGCCCTGCAGTGGTGCCTGGAAGTCTGGAGTCCTCACTCCCCTCCAAGATCAAAGCTTTAATAGATAAACATTCTGAGCAACAAGAAGAACTTTCCCCTTCCACCTGGCAGGATCAGAAGGAGAGAATAATCCGCCAGACCACAGTTGGACCAGGACCGCTTCATTAGGCAGATCTCCCGCCCCTTCCCCAACTCTTGTCTGTTTAAACCTGAAGCTCCTGTCAGCAACTGCTCTGACCATGCTCCCTAAGTTCCCTTTTCCACTTTTCATGATTTCCTTTTCTGCTTGGTGGCTGGACCTGCTGGCAGGGGAACCTCCAGTCTGGTCCAGGACAGCAGCAACAGCGTGAGTTCTTATTCCAGCACCAAATTTTAGAGGCTGTGACACTTCTGGGAGAACAACAAATTTATTTTCTTTTTTCTTTTTTTTATTTTATTTCTTTATTTTTATATGGTGCTGAGGATCAAACCCAGGGCCTCGCATATGCTAGGTATGCACTCTACCACTGAGCCACAACCCTAGCCCCTCAACAAATTTCTTCATCTAAAAAGTAGAAGGGGCTGAGGATAGAGCTCAATGGGTAGAACATTTACCTTGTAAAGCACAAGCCCTGGGTTCGATCCCCAGCATTGCAAAAAATAAAAAAAATTAAAAAGTAGAAATCATGCTTCTGAACCTATGTAGCTTATGGTGCAGCTTACATAATTTATTTCTGAGCCAAAACTACAAATTAAAAAGGTAAGACTTTATCTGTCTGTCACAAATTCTGTCTTGTCATCCTACAGTGATTGGCTCCAAACTTAATACCAGACATCAATTGTTTGAACCTTTTTTTACAATGTTTTCTCTCTTTGCTTCTGTCCCTCCTAGGTTCCCTGGTCATCCCTGGGATACAGTAGTCTTTAAATATGTGTAGCTATTATCTGCCCAATGGTGTTATGAGCTAAAACATCCTTCCCTCTCTCCTCTAATGAGGTGTCCCCAGTTCCAGTCACCTCTGGTCCTCATTTTATGCACTCTGATTTTCACATCGTTTCCACTGGTTCTCTCTCCTGCGCTGCTGGTTTATGCTGGCTTATTAATTAATCATGCACCCTTGAACTCTCAAAGATTTCCCAGTTTTGATGATAATCACCTTCTTATTTGAATATTCTCCTTAGCTTCTTTTGAGCCACATAGATTAGGAGCTTTTACATGCCTTCTCCACCTGATTTTTTTCTGACTTTGTTTCAACTACATTACCCACCACGGGATGCTTACAGGAGATGTAGAACTACAAGACACATCATTTCAGACCATCAACGGCAAGTTAGAGACAGTGTTCTCAATTCCTGACTCAAAAGCAACCCTGTCTGGGATTGTACTGCTTCCTAGTGCTTGAGAAGGTGGTGACTGAAACATCTCCTCTCAGCAAATTTTTCAGTAATTTTTTTCTAGTTCTATTTAGTAAAGTGGGAGACTGGCTCCCTTTCCCACCTCCGATAAAAAAGGAAGAAAAAAAAAGTTTTTCAGTGGCCAAAATCTTAAGTCAGGTTTCCTTTGGGGTTTTGCTTTTGATATACAAAAACAGGCTTTCTGAATTCTAATACCTTTTCTCTCAAAAAGATTTGTCCTTGAAAATCAAAATCCTGCTCTTCAACAATACTTAAACACTTAAAAGTGTATAATTTGTCTCTCTTCTTATATCTAGCTACATCACTTCCCCTTTCAGACCATAATCCCAGGACACTTTGACTTAAGGTATAGTTTTATCGGGATCGGAGGCAACCTATCAAAAAGAAACTTAGTTTGGGTACATGTGTTTTATTTTTTCTTTTTCTAACACATTAGATAAAGATCAAGTGAAATAATGTGCATGAAAGGTTTGTTTATATGAAAGTGATTATGAAATGATCAAAAAATTAGATCCACAGAAACCATTATTGATGAAAGGTTATTTATTAGAAGGGACAAGCTATAGAGCTGGGTAAGAATAGGGTATTATTATTTTCGGCTCTTACATTAAATAGAACTTGCTTCCAGCCAAATGGATTTAAAATATTGCTCTCACTCCCATAAAAAGCAAGAAGCAAGTTTTGGAAGTAAAAATGCAACTAGCAGATAGAATTCCGTCAATCACAGTGATTCAGAATGTTCCCGTTAGAGACAGGTTAAGAGATACAGCGTCACCATTAAATAGTGACACAGGAAGCCAGAATTTTGTTGAATGTATCACAGGGAAGCAAAGCTATCTGTAGAAGACAATTGATTAAAATGTGGTGTTTTAAAGGCTGTGCCTTGACCAGTGCATAAACAAAGTCTAAGACCCCCCAGAAGGAGATATCCGTCCCCACAGCAAATCACAAGAATTGTACTGAATCTTGGTGAAAGGATCCCAAAACCTTGAAAAAGAAGCATCAAAGCAATTCAGAAAATAAATTATTCCATAGTAGAGGGAGGAAAACTGAGCATGGAGCCAGAAACTTCTACATAGCTGTTTCATTTTTATAAATATGTTTAGAAATGTGTGTCCTTCCTATTTCAAATGGTGGATTCAGTCATTTTCAGTACATTTTTCAGCAGTTTTCATAACAATTTACAACTTTCAGCTAATATTATGCATAGATATTTGGGTGAAAGAACTCTGTCTCACTCTAATTAAAGATTCTTCTCACCCAGCATAGGGTAAATCAGTTAATTAGCAATTGCTATATAAAGCAGATATTAGACTCCGTGCTGTATACCAGAAACATAAAGTACTGAATAAAGTAAGAAAATAATAATGTAATACATAAAAATATAATTGCATTAAAAAAATTAACAGAACTCTTTTAATGAAATGTTATACATTTTACTCCAAACTCCCAAGTCAGAGTCCCATCCAGTACTACACAAACCTTGTTAGAGCAAAATCCACAGGAAATATTTCAGCAGAGCTATCTTCTTCCTTCCATCCAGAGCCCCTGCATTTGCAGTATCTTCCTTTGATGAAGCTTTGAATAGCCTGTGCTTCTTCTTGAACCTTTGACCTCATATCCTGTAAGTGGATAAAGTATTAGGGCATCAATACTTTATTGAAATTCTATAATAAGCAACACATGCATTACATCTCTTGGATAAGAAGGAGACCATTTGAGTAACAGGAATTAGCACTCTATTGAATATGAGATGACATTTGATTCTATGGGTCATTCTTTATAAATCAAAATTTATTTAGTAATAGTAAAGTAGAAGTATGTGGGCAAGAGATCAATACATAATGTACTCTCTTCTGGCTATAGGAAACACAAATAGGATCCAATCAATCTCAATGAAGTTTATTTTTCCTAATATATTCTTATTTGTTTTTTTTAAAGCAATACCTGAAATTTTAATGCAAAATGGGGGAGGGGATTTGAAGCCACCTCCCTGGGAATGACTGCAGATCTATGACTGCAGATGGCAAAGGTGATTTTTCTTCCCTTAACTCAGGGCTTTGCAATGGTTACAATAATTATGTAGGAATCATCCAGGCATGATATCCTCCTTTTCCTTTCTATCAGATACTTTTCAAGTTTTAAGTAGCAAGCTCAAATCCCTGTTCCTTTAAGACGTCTGATTTGTTTTGTCTCTTCTGACCTCTAGTGATCACTCTGTTTTCTAAACTCCTACATTTTAACACCACACCATTTGCTCTTTATTTATTTTTAACTTTCAGGTATTGTGTTTATACACAGTACTGAGTTTCATTTATTTTTACATGAAATTTTTGACTGTGATTATGTAATGAGAGTTTACATAATTTCTTCAACATAACCATAGCGTTTTGAAGTCACTGAATGTGTCTGATATTTCTTTTCATTCATCAAAGTACCCTGAACAATATGTGCTACTTGGAAGTAGCACAATAAACGTTTAATAGAAATGATTGGCCTGTAGTATACAGGTAGCATATGGCTAGAAGTTTGAGAACAAATAAATATAGGGAACGATTCCTCAGAAATTTGGGGGCAATGCTTATGACCTTTCTAAACAAGCACTTATTTCTGTATTAATTTAAGAAAAGCATTAGAGTAACTGTGTTAATGATGCCATTTCTTTGATGACACAGCTCAAATGTAACACTGAAAACTCCTACTTGTAACATCTTAATTTAGGAATCTTTGCAAATTAATAAGTAGCAAATAAGGATCAAGCAGTTGAGAGGTTCCAGAATCCATGCTAAGTGTCGGACATCCAGTCCTGTACAAAATGACATCCTTTAGGCCTTACAATTCTTACAGGTTAGAGAGGCAAAGAGGTAACTGAACAAACACTTGCTATGAGTGAAATGTGGGTTAAATGGAAACATAACAGGACCCATTTCAAGTAGCATTGGTCCAAGAATATCCCTATGAGAATACACCAATAAAGTTCTGGATTGAAGGAAGAGATGGGATTGAGCAATAATGGTGAAAAGAAAAAACAATAATATGTGGAGGAAAGAAAGTATAGGTGTTCTAGAAGAAGAACAAAATAAATGTGGACTGAAGCTTAGATCAAAAGAAGAGGGTGTGAGAGGAGAGTGACCACACACCGTCCATCAGCTGCAGTGTCTGCTGAACGCTGTCATGCTTCAGGCACTCGGCTTGGCACTAGGAATGCAAGATTAAGATCTAAGCACATGACCCCTGGCAAGGGTTTTGTTTTAACCAAACTAATAATCCAGTAGTAAAAGCAAAAGCAAACCAATTATTGATTTTAGGGCAATCCAACTGGATTTGTGTGTGTGTGTGTGTGTGTGTGTGTGTGAGACTGGAGATCAAACCCAGGGCTTCCTGCATGCTAGGCAAGCACTCTGCTATTGACTTGCACCTGGCCCTCATAAAGTTCTTTCTATAGAATCAGTTTTATCAAACTGAGACACCTATGGAGCAAATGTTATGACTTGGTTAAGTATAAATGAAGACTATGTCTATGAATGATGTGGGAAGACGCAACAAAGGAACTGTCTTGAATTGGGAGGTCAGTGCAAGCAGCCCTGAGAAGCTGAGCTAGAAGTTGAGACTGAAATTAAAAGCAATAGCACAGTATGAAAGGGGAATGTGGAGGAAATCCCATGTGCAAGGATCTTGGGTGGGAGGCAGCATAATAGTTACAAGAAACCAAATTTCAACCAGTGTGACTGGAGTGCAATGTACAAGACGGAGAGCATGCAATGTTTCTAGACCATACAAGGCATTTTATATGTATATTTATATGTATGTGGTTTCCTTGGATCATGTGCAAGCCATGCAGTATTTTATTCAGGATTAATGAATGATCAAGTTCCTAGGGCAAACTGATAAGAAAAATCCTCCTAGGGAATTGCTTTATCTCCAGAGTGGCACGGAATTTCCAGTGGGAGAGGACTATGTCCATAATAAGATATTTTCTGAGAAATCTTCCTCAGTGGGAAAGGGTCTGAGAGAGAATATGCTAGAAGAGGGTGCATCTTGGAGAGGAGGATGCGTTGCTGCTTCTCCTGCTTCAGGATTTCTGTGAGTAAGGTATCTGGGATTGTGTGTAAATTTCAAAAGCAGTATATGAAACAAGCCATCTTTAAGAATGGGGATGATTTTAAGGCAACTGCAGGAAGGTACTTCTTTACCATTTCTCATAGAGAACCTTTCCCATGATCATTGAATTTCAAGCAATATTGGCAGTGTCGGGAAATGGGGAGGGTCATTCTCCTTTGAAAGTCCCAGGGAGACAGACAGAAGACTAAACAGACTCAACAGAGAACCGATTAAAGGATATGCATGCTTAGTTACTTGGAAGAAGGTGAGAACAGAAGGGCTGGTCTAAGACTAAGATAAGTCAGTGACCCAAGGTCTCAATAAGTTTAGGAAGAAATAAGGGAAATTTCAGTATTCTGTGCAACAGGAACAAGAGTGTTAAGAGGAAACTGCTGCCTTGAAATAATTTGTACGATGAGGATGCAACTTAATGTGGATCAGTGACAGGGAGCTGCAGTGGGATCTCAGATGATCCAGTGCTGTGTGAGCAAAGCAAGGTCATGCTAGTTCCACAGGTGTATCCACTGAGAAGAGCTTTGTGTATAAGATGGCCTTAGCCCAAGAGCTTCTCCCTGACAAGATGGGATACCTGCTCCCAGAAAGGAGTGGGCATCCTCTGAGCGAGAATGAGAATCAAGGCAATCCTGAATGAAGTCAAGGTACATTAGAGAAGGTTCTAGAACTGAAAACAGTGTGAAATATAATAACAATAATCAGTATCTGTTCCCCTATCTGGGATATAATAGTATAACATTTTCATATGTAATATGAAATCATATGATTAAAATAGGAAACATTGTGCCTATAATGTGAATAATAATTAAGAGTGAGTGAGTTTAAAATCATATTATGCACTACAGGGGAGGTATGAAGGAATACCAAGGCATAGTGCAGAGACCTGAGGTTCAGCACACCAAGTCAAAAGCACCCCAAAGTGCAATCTCTAGGACTTGAAAAAGAGGAACTGTGGGATGCTTGTGGCCTTGAGAGAAGCAGTGACTGGTCACAGCTAGCTATGGGCATCCTTGCAGGGCAAGTACTGGTGGGGAAGAAATACCCTAAGCCAAATCCATTCCTCTCCCTCTGCTGCTTCAGAACTGGAAACCAGAAAGCTTGGCAACCAGTGAGTGTGGTTCATAGAAGACAGCCTTCCAGTCTACCAGGGTGAGGAAGGTGGGGCGATGGCCATAGGAGCACACCTCGCCCGCTTTTCTTTTGAGGGACAGAAAGAAAGCACCCATCACAAACTTATATGCTGAGAATCTGAACTTTTTACATTTTCAACTACGATTTTTTGAAGCTCAGTACAGAGTAAGTTGTAAGAAAAAAAAAATTCAGATTTGAACGCCAAAGGACATTTATGCATAAACAAAACATTTGATAAGTGTGCTTGACAATATGAAATAATTTTTATATTCGAGACTTCATGAAGCTTCTGTGTTCTGGGGACAATATACAGACATGTTTGGTGCCTTTTTGTCAGGTTCTCTTCCTGCCACATCTTACTGAGCATACGAGAGGAGCACTTATTTCTTTCAGGTGCTGAGGATCAAACCCAAGGCCTCTCACATTCTGGGCAAGCACTCTTCCACTGAGATACATCCCCAGACATTGAGCCCCTCTTAACATTTAAGGATCCATGTGCATCTGTCACTAATGCTCCCCTTTGGAACTGGAGCTCTGAGATACTGGCTGTCACCATAAGCATGCCCAGCACCCTAGACAGGTGGCAGCAGGACAATAGTGAGGGGTGCATTTAGATCGGAGCTGTGGAGGGTATTAAGACAGCCTGAGTCCACAGAGCCTGTATAAGACATAGGGAGGAACAGACTCATCCTGTCTCTGGAAAGGATAAGAAACAGAGCTGAAGGACAACAGTGGCTGCTAGAGGGGTCTCATGATTGAAAAAAGGTGATTGTGGCCTCAGATATTGAAGTGAGCCTTGTGAGCAAGAGGACTGATAAAGATGGAATGGTTTCAGGAACATGGCCCACACCCATCCCCTCCTCACTGGAAGAATGTCAACAGCTAAGAAGTAGAGGAGACACAGAAGTCAAGGGAATGACTTGCTTTCTAGGACTACCTCATGCAGGACCACCCAAGGCTCATATTAACCTGAGGTTGGAATCAACATAGAAAGGGGAGGGAAGGAAGAAGTCTAGAATTTGACTGTGTTCAGCTCATAATGAATAAGAACCAAAAACATGAATGACTTTTGACTGGAAATGAATAAATGAAAGTTTTTGCTTTGACACCTTGCTTGACTCCCAACTGAAGCACATGAATCATAAAGGAAAATGAAGAAAGCCGTATTTTGCATATTCAGCTTGTAGATTGTGAAAAACTATACTGGCACTTGGATTTTAAGGCATCCACTAATAGAGGATGGATCTGGGGGCAAGTTGCAGGCTGGGTTCCTGGTAAGCAGGATCTGAGGTAGATTCTATGTGCAAGAGTTTTACTAGAGTTTGTTCTGTCATCCACACCTGTGGATGTAGCATGAGGTGGAGGAATAAGTGGAGGAGGTTAGCAACACTCCCTCAGTGTGGGAGTTCTGGATTTAGACTAGCTTTCAAATTGGGCTAAAAGAAAAAAAAAAAAAAAAGCAAGACCTGTCAATCAATAATTGGTTCAGGTAGTCCCAGGAAGCCTTAAGCAGCACTGACCTATTGATATGTGTACGTTCACCCCATCTGACAGTAATTTCTCCAGGATTCTAGTGCAACTTTTTTCCCTGGAGAAAATTTAGGTTAGGGGGACAATTGACTGCATTGGGCCAGTTCCCTGTTTCAGGTGCAACTCATCCTCCCCATCTCTGTTCTGTGCAATCTGTGCTATGCTTCTCTCATCAGAGGGAGTGACTCTGTTGGTCTTGGTGGCTTGCTATTGGTGTGACACAGACATCCATCCATCCGAGGAGTCAGAACTTCTGCTCGTTGCACACTTCTCAGTCTGTGGCTGTAGCTTCTGCTCATTTATTTCAGGCAAGAGAGTCCCAAAGGATGCACAAGTGTACTGCTTCTCTGCCAAGCAAATCTGTCCATTCCCCGACTGTCTAATAGGAATCTTAATTCATCTCAATGACGGAAAAGCCATTTCTCTCTGCCATAATAGATTCTAAATGGATGCTTAGCATGAGGAATCTGAAACTCTGCAGTAGTAGCTGTAGTTTATATTTCAATGAAACTCTTGCTATTTCTCCTAGTGGAAGCATTTCCCCTGGGGAAACTGAAATCTCTAGAGTTGCATACTCCAGAACCAAGGGAATAGGAATCACGAATTTCCTAAATGGGTCACTGGGAAGCAGTGCTACCCATCTTTCTCCCAATTGGCTTCTAGAATTATAATCTACCTGTTAGGATCTTCCTGTCATTTTAAGTCATTGAGTTAGCATGTACAAAATTCCAGAAAATGGTAAACTCCCATGATCAGGCCAGCAGGTTCTGGGTGGGATAGAATGTTATAAAATCAGCATGTCACCTGGTGATGAATCTATTTACATATGTTCTTTGCTAAAAGTGAAGACTTTTTTCCTTGTGTTATGTTAAGTGGTATCCATCAACCCCAATAGTAAGACTGATCCAAAATTAGAAAAAGAAAAGTAAATCTATGCCCAGAATATTACTTTTAAAATAATGTTCCTCTCTTCATAGTAAAGAGTTCCCATAGAGTCACAGGTTAGCCCTTTGGTCTTCATGAGGGCTAAGGATGTTGTAGTGACTCGACCTTAGTCCTTTCCTGGAGTTTGGACTCATGAAAGCATTAAGAATAAGTATGAACCCATGTTCTTGGACCCATATGCAACTTCTGCTCTTGCCACCATGGTGTCACTGTTCATGCATCCAGCAAGCCAGCACCGACCGGACTGATTGCAGCAAGACTGGCTGATGCCAAGGGAAGGACCAAGTCATTTCATTCACCTGGTCTTTTGGATAACTTTGTGATGGAGGGTCCCTGGTAAATATTATGAAGCAGATCAAAGATCTACTCATTTGTGCTCTTTCTCGCAGATTTACCTTCATTCCTCTTCCTCAGTCTTCTTAAATACTTAACATACCTCCTTCCCAGTCTCTGCCCATCCAGAGGAACCATTCACCATTGTCTACAAATGCAGAACCTTGTGATGCTTCTTTTTGCATACAATGTAAATGACCAGGTACCACTCAGGGCTCTGCTATTAGAATTTTTTTTCCCTTACCATGGCATTTCAAGGCCACTCCTGAGCAGGGCTCAAATATGCTCACTATTCATTTTCAGGCAACCTGTTTGTAAACCATTCTTTCATTGCATTTTGTCCAAAGATAGCTCTTTCTAGACATTAGAAGCAGCTGAAGAATAACCTTTGATATAGTAATGAGATGGGGTTCTGGGATAGCCTTTTTTATCATTTCCTTATCCCTCCTGTCCCTGTGTTGTGATTGCTGTTGTTATAGTCTATAATTTGGTCTTGAGTTATAAAAAACAATCCAAGGTAGCCACTATCCTTCTGGATAAGAGAGAGAAGAGGCAGTTAGATGGAGATGTGTCAGGCAAGGGAAAAACAATAAGGGATGAAACTGAAGAATTTATGATTGATAGATTCCCATGAGGTTAAGGGTATGGTGTGTGCTGCAGGGAGATCTGGAGGCATAGGAATCTCAACAAGTGGACAGGAAAAAGAGATGGGGAGAGAAATGGAGATGAGAGAGACAGAGGATCTGTGACACTATGCCTTTACCAAAGTCCATAATTACATCCTGGGCTTTGCCCTGATGGTTATAAGTAGATTTTATCATGGTTTTAGCAGTCATTAAGACTACAAAACACATCAACATCTTGTCTTTTAAGGTATATATATTGTGCTAGAAGTGACATAGCTTTGCTCCAGAAATTCAGATGTCAGTTTCAGACTTTACAGTGAACCCCTGAGAAACTTTGCATGGGTCTTTCTGCATCATTAATGTTTCCACCACCATAGTGCCTGCTGAGCCACAAGGCACAAGAGGCAGTGCTGCTTGAAGAACAAGGTGAACATACTGCAGTCTTTGTCCTGAGCATCACCAAAATCTTTCTATGCCTCCTGGTCTGTAGACCAACGGAGAACTCACAGGTGTGAAATATGCTGGTCAGGACCCAGACGGACCTGATAAGATCAGATGACAAGATCAGCCCGCCCTGTCCCTCATCTGATCTCATCAGTATTTATGATAATTGGGTGTCTTTGACTCTAACCCTTAAGCACTGTCACTTGACCTATGTAGCTTTAGAGTTCTGTCATCCCCATTAGGATCAGTGAGACCAACTTTATAAAGGCATCTTACTGCCACCCCTGTTCTAGCAAGTGAAGCAATCATGAACTTCCTAGAGAAGTTAGTCCTCTTCTCACTAGCAGATTCTTCATTGATTTGGTAAATGATGTATTCTCTGAGTTCTCTGATTGTTTTTTTTTCCAGCGCTATTAAATAGTCATCTAATCATGATTATGCCTTTGAGTCTTTAATCCTTTTACACCTGTCTGCCATGCAATTTTTGGCATTCTAAGTTCTTCATGTAAACTAGCATTTTTCTATGCTGTAGAAACCATCCTAGAAATGTGTTCACACCATCCCCTTGAACGATGGCTAGGTGTTAAACCCTGTATACACAGAGAGTGATCCCAAATCAATTAAATTCCTTTAATTGGTCAAGCACCTAGAATCTGATCCCATGCATACTCTTCCAAATCTGTTTGTATGTACTGAGATGTGCCTGCAGCTCATTTGAAGTATAGCATACGGTGCCTTCTGTCAGATCTGGTGTGGAAGTTTGCTAGATTATGCTACGAGATAAACTTAAGGGAAAGTAGAGACATACCCCCAAAGATGCATGCATTGTCTAGTGGAGGAGGCTTCCACACTGTCTAGAAAACAGGGAAATACCAGTTCAAGATAAGACAAATCAGGGAATTCTTCCACAGCTACAGAAGATTCTGGGTAACCTAAGGAGTCAGGATTTTCATGTGCATTTACGAGTCTCCACTTCAAGCAAAGTTCTGGCCTTGGTAGAGGGGCTCTCTCAGTTTGAGAAGTTATCATTCTTTGAAGTTCTCCTATTCTTATAACTAAATCTTAGACCAGAACATCTACTCTCCCTGCCCTGTTGGATAAAGAGATGAGATACTCATTATACCCTACCAAAAGTACTCTTGTTCTTGTACTTGGCTTTTAATTTCTCATTAAGCACTCTCAGATTTTCATATCTCTTAGAATTTGAATGGAGTTTAGTAATAGGTACAGAACTCCACTATTTTTATAGATGTCTTTTCTCCATATTGCTCAAACATCAGGCATGTGCAACAGCTAACCGTATGTATTCCACTTCAGTTTATTGCCATAGGTGAGAATGTCAACAGTCAAACTTATACCAGGGGTTTCTTTGTTCTCTAACCACTGGTGATGGTGTACCTGCTGTCAGCTGATAATGGACAATCTAGTTCTAAAACCCCTCCTTGCATGTGTGTGTTCAGATTCCTTGCACCAGCTTTGACATGTCAAATCCTGAAAACAGCCAATTCTAACGCAGCATGTATGGAGGCTTATTAGGGGAACTGTTGAGATAGACAACTGTGTAACCAATGAAAGAAAGAGGGATCACAGAGGATAAGAGGGCTGGGATGCTGTCTCACAGGTGCTCAGCCAACTCCGTGAGGAGTTGGTACCCTTTAGGAAAAGGAGCCTGGCCTTTCTACTCCAATGAAGATCAGTCAGCTTATGTGGGCTTCCTCTTGGATGGGTGACTTTAAAAGTTGTGGCTCCCTGCCCCCCACTGGAGATAGCCCCACAACCAGGACGGTTGAGAACTGCATGCTAGCAGTGCTCATAGTAGTTGCAAGAAAAAATCCTTTTTCCTTGCCTTAGGGTCTAAAGAACACAGCATATTGTTTACTACAGTTGGAAGCTAGAAAATGAAAAAAAAAAAAGAACAAACAAATAACAACAAAAAAAAAATAAAGCCCTCTAACACAGTCATAATGGATTGAGCTACAGAAGGTATCTATAGATTGGAGGTCAGGTGACCTTCAAGAAAATTACTGTGTGAGTAAAAGAGCAAGTTTCACATACTGTTAATAAAGTTTATTATTAGGGCAATAATTAGGGGTTTATACAAAGTTTAAATAAGGAAACTCTCTGGTACAGAGTTCATTGTCCATTTTCATTTACTAATGGTTTCTACTGGAAGTCCACATTAGACTTTAGGCAGAATAATTTTAAAAAATTAGTAGAAGCTCTCTATGTCATAGATTGTTTATTATATAAGATCAATGTGTTTAGATAAACAGTAAGTATGTGGGGACAGGGGATAAAAGATGAATAGAAAATGCATATTTGAATTATTATTAAAAGTATTTCCTTTTTGTATATATGATTGGGAATTTCATTCATGGATGGAAAATTCAAATATTCTAAGAGTGATTAATGAATTGATAGTTGATAATAAATAATTATATTTTTCAAAATAAAAGAAATAGGCTGCTATGCAAGTGGTTGGAAAATACCATCCGTGGATGAGATGAATATTGCATAATCCATACAGCCAATATGGAGCTTTTGTTGTCTTCTTTTCACCTTTTCACCTTTCTTTTCTCTCCCCTCCCTTCCTTCCTTCCTTCCTTCCTTCCTTCCTTCCTTCCTTCCTTCCTTCCTTCCTTTTTTCCTTCCTTTCTTCCTTCTTCCTTCCTTCCCACCTTCCACCTCTCCTCTTTCTTCCTTCACTCCTTTCTTCCTCCTTGTATTCTACCTTGTTTTTACCTGTGACATAAAGCCTGTGAAACTCCACTGAAAATTCTGATGTGGAAAAGTAAATCTTTGAGGACTCTGAGTTCTAAGTCAAGCATCCCAGGGATTCAGGCAGTGCTGCTGGGAAAGCAGGTTATGACTTAGAAATGAGCAGCTGGCCAAGTACTTAGTAGCAAAAATTTGGATTTAATATTTTACACTATGGATTGACACCAAATGATAAACTTATGCCAATAGTTCAAGGACATTTCATGGAGATGGTAAAACAGCTGTTAACTTAAGAAAATTCAGGGATATTGCTATAATCATAATAATGATACACTAAATTAGCATTTATTAATACTATGTAAACACTTTAAATATATTATTCATTTAACATTTATCTCATCAGTAAAATACTATAAAAATCCATGTTTTACTGGAAAGTAGTGGAATCTTGACATAGATTTCTAAGTTAACAAAAGACAGATTATAAATGGCAAATCTTGAATCCACACAGGCATAACTGACTTCAAAGCCAACACTCTTGATTGGTAGTTCTCTCCTTAGGTGCCATGACATTCCTTTTGCCTCTATACAACCAAGACCTCATAGACATGGAAAACTAATTTCTGAAAAAACATTGTCCAGTAAAATCTTAAAATATATGGCATAATTAATTATTGCAAAAAATCACCTATTTATGAAAAGCAAATTTTGCTTTGTGAATATAAGATAAATCCACACTTTAGCTCATCGCAATAATTATTAATACTGTAGCAATGGTTGGACTCCAACACACACATACAGACACAAACCATGAGATGAGGTTCTGTTACAATCTTTACAAACTCACTAGTGATTTCTTCTAGTTTGCTGCCATGATTATAATATTTATAAATGTAACATGACTCCAAAGTATTTGGACAACACCTGGGTAATTTTGCCAATGTTCTCATCTTTCATAACTGAACGTGGTCAGAAAAGAGAAGAAAAGACTAAGGGCAGAATATATCTACAACATTGCCTCTAACTAAGAGTAATAACTCTAGCAACATGCAAAAATTCTGAAGGGTGATAGTCAATGATTTTAGGTGAAAATAATTAGAGAAGTATTTATGAATAATATAAGTATTTCTATATAATAGTTTAAAATAATGGCTAAAATGTGTATTGGAAATAAATCTCAACACAAAGAGATAAATGTAATTAAGAGAAACCATTGAGGTTTAGAAAGATGAAGATTTTGATGAGGATATGGCAAACAATCCTGAGGTCTGTTTAAGAAACACACATGCAAAGTGTGGTGGGAATAGTTTGGGTAAAGATGAGAAGGCAGAGCTCATTGAATTGGAAGGGGCACCCTGAGTTCAGGGCAGGGAGTAGGGTTCCGAGGGCTTCCTTTGATATGCAACTGAGCACTGTGACTGGCAGTAACTTGGCTCTGTGAATAGTTTCAGTTTGGGGACTTAAAAGAAAAAAAAATTTAAAAAGATGTCTGTCCAGCACTGTTGGCAATATGGAGGCAGAATAACTGGAAGAATGAGAAAATTCTTTATAGGAATAAAGATGATGGCTGATAAGTTACACATAAGAAAGCATTTGCCCTAGAAATGTGATGCACTAACAATATTAACTGAACTATTCCTATCAGTAAGAAATTTAAATCTTTGTAAGCATGAAATTCACAGATAATGCCAGTTATCCTTTTGAGAACTAAAACATGGACATTTATCCATTTGTTATATTCATTTACATATGCACTACATACTTGTGACATTTTTATTCAACTATGATTTTATTTAACATTTTGTGAACTCGGACTCAGTCTCCAAAGGAATATTAGCACACTCCATCAATAAGTATTGCTACCCAAGTTACTCTCTGATTCATGAGTTGTTATGATACACGTATGCTGATGATTCATTTAAAAAATGTTTCTTTAAAAAGCTTTTTTTGAAGACAATTATTTTACACTGAAGAATTCTAATTTTTAAATTATTGTCATTTAGTTACTTTTTAGAGATGTGGATTTAGTAAAATGTGAAATTAGATAATATCAGGGTATTTGAGGTTCAATAATCAAGAAGCAATATTTATCTGAACTTTAAGTAATACACACTCTTCACTCCTCATATTATTGTGAGACTAAGAAGTGGCCCTTCTCTCACCAGGTAACATTCCAGGGACAGACACCGTGGGTGGAGACCACGCCATGAAAACTAATGAAGAAAAGCAGCCTGAGTGAGGGATGAGTCATAGGTCAGCTTTCTGATGACGGAATTTTTAGCACAGACTTTCTGAAAGAGGGAATCAATCATGCAGATGTTATTTTGTTGAAAAATTCACGGGAGAGGGAAGAGTAAGAGAAAAGCTGTCTCAGGGCATCCCAGAACATTGTGGAGGACTGAATGATTGAAGCAAGGTTAGACATTAAGAGTGTGGAAGGGTGGAACACACACACACACACACACACACACACATATACACACTAACACATGCATATATACACACAAATGTACACACATACACAATCCAACCAATGCAGCATATATATATATATATATATATATATATACACACACACATACATACAGTCATGCACATACACACCAACACATGCATATATACATATACATACATATACAATTATGTTTATATATAGTGCTATATGAATACTGTAAATAAATTTTATTACCTATAACATGTGTTTACCATCCAAACTTATTTTGGTAAAGGGTCATACAACAAGAAGGAATGCCTGATATACCTGATAAACGTGTAATTGTTATATGTGAATTAGGAAAACGTTCAAGGAAATCGATTCTGTTGTAAGAAATGCAAAACACACAACACACACACACACACACACACACACACACACACACAGAGTCCCATTTCTGTTATTCCAGAATGCACACATAACCATAAGAGGTGAGCCGCACCGCAAGGTGCACTTCCCTCCCTGAGCCTTGGTGTGTCTCACTTGGCCTGGTCTTTTCCAGTGGAGATCTGGCATATTTTCTTTTCCTTTCAGATAGAAAACTCAAGATATATGGATTTCAGAAGCTATTTCACAGAGTCATTCGGTTCCATTTATTTCAAATACCACTGCCTCAGGAGTAATAAATATGCAACTGCCTGTAGACACAATAAAGTATTTAATCTTCAGCAAAAGGTTGTTGAGTTGTTAAACATGAAAGCTACAGAAAGTGTTTCTTTGCTCTGAGGAAAATAAAATTTTGTTCTGGATATTTGTGTCAAACAATGAACAAAAAGATTAAGGCCAAATGTGGACTCAGGCAGATTAAGAGAACTTTTTGTCTTCTGTGATTTGTTTTTTAAGACTGGCCCAGTGAAAGGTAATTCAATATATTTCAGAAGGGAAGTTGATTGGAAGAAGTAGGTATGAAGCCATGTAACTGTATAAATGCAAATGTATATGTATTTTAAGATGAGAAGTTATGAAAGGGGATAAATTATGAATAATGGGAATATTAAGTGAACAGACTGTCTTTTTCTCACCCCAACCTCTCATGTCCTGCCAAAGGGAAGATAGACAAATGCAATGAAAAACCCAAAAGGAAAATTGTCTATGCTGAGTCTCAAAGATGATGAACTTCAACACTTCCAGAATCAGTACATTTCCTGTCTGACCTGTACCCAAGGACCAGGCCCCAACACTTACTGCATCTTTAGGATATCTTATGAGACATATTTCAAGAAAATTTTTCTTCTCCTTGCTTGACTTTATTCAAGATTGAACTATGTCCAAGATAAATTGATAAAATTCACTGTATTAAAAGTATGAAGAAGAAAAGTTCAAATTAATTTTATTAAATGTGAAGGAGGATACAGCAAAATTTTAGACTGATTCAAATTTTAAAATCATGGTAATTTAGTAATATGGGGTTTTTCTCAATCTAATAAAAATATTCATGAAAAATCATTGACACCACACTTAATGTGGAACATCTGAACAATTTCTCCCAAGCTGAGAACAAGATTAATGCCCCTTCTCATCCATGCTATGGATAGTAGACATTGAAAAAATGCATGAAATAGATATAAAAATACAAAGGTATAGAAGGAAAAAGCAAACTTATTTAAAAACAGCATCAGATGTTAAGGAATCTGTAGCACAGTTATTAGAAAAGACAAGTAGGTTGAGTAAGATCTCAGGACATAAGATTGATTATATAGAAAGCCATCATATTTTTATACATTATCAACAAAAAATTTAATGAAATTTAACACATTCTGTTTGTATTATATCCAAAAATATGCAGAACCTAAAAATAAATTTATCAAATTAAGTACCAAGATTTCTATACTAAATTCATTAAACATTTATGAAATAAATGAAGATCTGAATAAATTGTGCAAAAAACCATCATCATAGTTTGCAAGACTCCACATTTTAGGATGGTAGTCCCTCCCCAATTGATCTATGAATTTAATATAATGCCAAATGAAAATCTCAGATATTTTAACAGCAATTGACAATCTGATTTTAAAATGTAAGGTCATAGAAATTCAAAGCAATGAACTTAGAGGACTTCGACTCACTGTTCTCACTTCCTGCCATTCAGCTGCAGTGATCCAGAGAACATGGTTTTGCATAGGACTCCCTCTAGACATAGAATAAAAGAGTTCAGGAATAGACCCTGATTCATGGGGTTATCTGATTTTCAGTTGGAGGACCACAGCTATCTGGCAGAATAATGAAAGCCTTCTCAACAAATAATGCTGGAGTTATGGTGCTGTGTATGAAAATAACAGTAATAATGACATTAATGCCAATTATACATTTTCCAAAATTTAATTGACATAGAAATAGATGGAGAGGAAAACCACAAAACTTAAAAAGAAGAACTTAGGATTGTATTTTCTTGACTTGGAAGGGTTGGTCAACATTTCTTAGCTAAACCACAGAAATAAAAGAAAAAGTTAGACTTCAAGAAAATGAAAACTTTTACTAATAGAACAAAAATGTTAAAAGAATAATGGAGCTACCATTGATTGTGAATTTTCACAATTCTGGGGTTATTGCTCAGAGGTACACTGGTTGTGCCCAGCCTGTGCGAACTCTGGGACCAATTCTTGGCATTGGAAAATAATAAAATAAAGTAGTATTCACAGAAATATATCATTAAAACATTAAACAGCTCAATGATAAAAAGAATAAAAACTTTGACCAGATGCTTCTTAATTGTCAACAGTTAAAAAAAGAAAAAAAAAAACTACAATGAAATTTTCCCCAGAATAGCTGAAATAAAAAGAGATTGACAAAATGATGTATTGCAAATATTAAGAGCAACCAGAACTTCCATACATTTTTGGTGGAATTGCAAAATACTAAAGTTACTTTAGGAAAAATTTGAGTTTTTCGTAAAACTACACATACACAAACCCTAGGACTCAGCAGTTCTAATCCTAGGCATATACTCAAGAGAAATGAAATCCAATGCCACAAAAAGCTATGCAAAAATGTTTGTAGCAGATCGTTCTCTCATAGCCATGAACCCAAAACAAACACAATCTACAGATGGAGAGCTAAGAAACAGTGTTGTATTTACCAGTGATATTTTTAATTCTGCAATTAATAAATGGTCCCCCTACTCCACAAAATGGAAGAATTTCAAAAATATTCCACTAAATGAAAGAAGCATGTACACAAATAGATAAACTGATCTTATATTTATGAACTTCTCAAACAGGTTAATTTGGTACATAGCAGGAAAAAAAATACAATAACAACAGTTATTGTTATCTCCTGGGTGGCAGAGATTGCTGAGGAAGGGCCAAGAGAGGACCTTCTCAGTGGATGATGATGTTCAGCATATCATTGGGGTTTGCATCATGTAAGTGTGTGCTAAAACTCAGAGAATGTGTGTTCTATTTTACATTCATTTTCATCAAAAAAGAAAACTAAACAAATATTGAAAATTCTTTTAATTATACACTTACTGGAATCTGAAGGGCAACTTCTTCTGAAATGCATTAGAAAAAGCATAGGTTTGATCAATAGATGGAGAGATGAGTACATGGATAAATAAATCATAAATCAAGTACAGAGCAATGTTAATATAAGGTGTAAATTGTGGGTGTAGACACATCTGTAGCATTCTTTCCACTACAAATATTTATAATAAATGATAACAAAGAGTCAGAGGAAAGATGTTGAATTTATAGCAGTAGCATCATGGAAACTGATGTGCAATTGCATAAAGCCTCTTCTACCTACAGCTCACAATATTGAGTTTCATTTTCAAAAACAAAGTCAGTGTGAATGTTCATGGTCCTGCATCTGGTTTTTGGATAAAAGCTGCACCATTTCTTTTGTCAAGGGTATGCATCAGTATATGGGAAGGAAATATATCTTTGAATATGCATTAAGGGACTTTTATTGAAAAAAAAGAATGAGATCATAACTTGGTTTCCTTTGACAATTCATTTAATAGGTACCTTTTAAAAGCTAGCTATGATTTTAATTGAGGATCATCTTCTGACATTAAAACACATCAAGGTCCTCGCTGGGTATGGTGGTGCATACTTGTAATCCCAGCAGCTTGGGAGGCTGAGACAGGAGTATGTTGGAGGAGAGTCTCAAGTAATTTAGCAAGGCCCTGAGCAACTTGTGAGACAGTCTCAAAATTTAAAAAATGGACTGGGGATGTAGCAGAGGGGTAAGGTGCCCCTTAGTTAAATCCCAGCACAAACACAAACAACAACAACAACAAAAATGGTCCTAAAACAAAATTCCCCTAAAAAGAACTGCAGTCTAGGCTGAAGCTCTGCAGTCACATCAGAGGTACATGGGTGTGGAGATGCTCCCACTTCAGGCACAAGACAGCCCGGGAGTGTAACCATGCTTCAAAGTTGCAAATAGTGAAATAAAATCAAGCTTTAAAGGTTGCATTACTAATTTTCAGGAAGGGTATTCCACAGTGCCGTAAAGCAATAACCAAATACCCAAAGTTAAATTCTGGAGGATAGTTTGCTGTTTATACTCATCTATCTGCCAAATGTCTACAGTCAGAAAGATTGCCCAATCCCTTTGTTTGAAATTCTGAATTCTTGGTCCCAGGAGAAAAAATGGAACTTCATTTTGGAGAAGAAATTACCACCTGTTCCCACGGTGTCTGGGTTAAGACAGTTGTTTTGATAGAGACTCAGTCTCATCATTTTTCTCACAAAATGGGGAAAATAATGATCATAATTAAAGTGTGGTTGTTGGAACTGAAATTAATTTGAAAATATACTTCAAATTTAAAATGTTGCAAAGATATGAGATAATTATTTGAAATGGAAAATAAAATAGTACCCATAAAGAATTATAACATCTATCACAGGTTCAAAACCAAAATTGTGTGCTTTCTCATATACCATTTATATTATGGGATGGATGGAACTCACCAATTTGGTACATTTTCTGTATCTAGAATCATAACATCAGAAGTTTTGGTAATAAAAAAGCATTCTTTATGATTTATTATATTAAAATGACATAAAATGGAAAATCATTTTAATATATTTTATAATCCTAAAACTTAATTAGGTTTCAAATTACTACAACCCTTTTGAGTGATTGGGTAAAAAATAATCATTGATTAAAGTAAGATTTGAATGAAGTCCCCAAGAATAAAAAATTTGAAAAACAAATTTATAGAAAAATCATCTCTAAAAATTGAAGAGGCAATCTTTTCTCCATTGAAAACAAAAAAGTGTATATATATATATATATATATATATATATATATATGAAATGACAATGTAGATATGCTTTATTTTCTTAACAAGCTGAAGAGATTTTCTTTTTGCATTTTAACTTTACAAGTTGGGAAAATATCCTATGATCTATCAGTGTTCTAGTCATAAAAAAAAAAAAAAAATTCCCAGACATTGTCATAGACAAATTGAAGTATGTAAGACCAGGAGCTGGATTGCTTTGCAAGTGATCTCAGAAACATTTCAGTGCCCTGGGAAATCTCCCCCTTCCTCACAGGGCTTTAACCTATTTTCCAACCTAGAAGTTTTGAAGCTAAAAGTTCTATCTGTGTAATTGCATGAACTTTTCAAACTTCTGTTTTAGAAACACTTACTTGAAGTATGCTGAAAAGCTGCGGAGAAGTTGTCCAAGGCTACTCACAGATGACAGTAGTTTTATTCCTCCTTATCTTCAGTGGCTAATAACTTCTGGCCAGCCTGCAAAGAAGTGAAAGAGCTATCTACTGCCAATTTGGGGGTTTCGATTTGGGGGTTTACCTCTCTCCTAGTCCCAAATGATTTCTCTACATACCATTTCACATTTGTTACAGGAAATAATAGCTTTGTTACTAAAATGAAGAATGAGTTTTATAATTGCCAAATGCATCTAATATTATAAATTAATACAATAGTCCTCATTTAGAGAATCCTTAACTAATCCCGATTATCTATTTTCTCAAATATTTGCTTTCAAATTTATTTTCCACCTCTGGAAATTTGAGTTAGGCAAAATGAGTTTGGAATTTCACCATTTGAGGAAAGAAATGGAAAAGGATAAAAGAGACTTATACTTTTGTTTTAATATATTTCCCTTCTCTAAGAGGAGTCCCTCCTGAGGTTTCAGAAGCTCCATATTGTCTGGTATTCGTAAACAAATGGGAATTAAATGCCAGCTCTATGCCACATTGTATTAGCTGAAACTAAAGTCAGTTTAATTTTTTTCCAATTGAGTTCATTCTCCATGACCCTTTGTCCTTCAGCTTGAACAAGTTGAATGGAGTTTGTTTAGATCAGAAAAACTTTGGAGAAACTTAGGAACATCAGAAAAATAATAGGACCCTCTAACAATTGAGCTGTTACACTAAGTCAGACAGAGATAAATTGATAGTGTTATAATAGTTCGCTTGCTGTATATCAACTGAATTTTAACAAATTTATACATAATACTTCTTCACAGCTGAGATTGCTGATTTATGTGAGACAGAGTTCCCACATGGCTCTCTTGGATATTTCAGAAAGAAATTGTCACAAATAAAGTTTCAGTTTTTAAGACCAAAAATGACTAATAGTGTACTACAATCAGAATTAAATGGGAAAGATAGGAAACATGTTGTATGTAATGAAAACCTACCCATTACTGATCAAAATGTCATAGTAGTTCATGCCTAGTTATACCATACTTGATTACAAGGCTGATTGGTTTTTATTGGAAATTTTCATGGCATTTAAGAGATACATTGCATATTATGTCATAAAATTTAACTAATATGTATCTATATGCAGCATATATTACATTGTTAGGGATAAAAGTAATGGAACTTAATAGAAATTCAAAAAGTGATTCAATCATTATACATAAAACAGACTTCAAAACCACAAGGACTAAAGAAACCCTATGTCATATTATCTATATTCAAAGATTATTAACAATTGAATGTGTAAATTATTTTAGCCAAATCTCCAATAATATGAATACTGGTAAGAATTTCTCTTTCTCTTTCTTCAGCTAACTGCTCTGTGATAACAATGTCATAGTCAGGAACATTTTCCAATATTTTTCCTGTGACTAACCATCTAGTCATTCATGATCTTACCTGATGTCTTTCCATCCTAAACATTTGAATTGACTGTCATCATGTTCTCAAGCTTTTCAGTCTTGAGTTCTTCCATTGAAATGTCACTTGTTATTTTACAAACCTTCACATGAGTATAGTTATTCATATTTTACACTTCAAGATAGGAAACATCAAACAGTTTGCTAAAACTCACGTTTACCAAGTGCCAGTATTGTAACCAAGCCCAAGTTCACATTCTCCATGCCTATTGGACAAACCTCCTCAACCCTCTTGAAACATGTATTCCAATATTCTTATGATTTTAAGCCTTTACTTTCAGGGTAATGAATTGTTAGAAATTGACTTTAATTTTGACATGACTTGGTTCTAACTTGTTATTTTCTACAACTTCATTGAAAAATAAATAATAATATGTATCTTAGGGCTATTTAATATCTGCTCCCTTCTCTCATTATTTGTTTATTTTCCTTCTTTTTAAACAAAATCTCCTTAATCATTACTTTAGCAATACATTGTATGTAAGATTAGCAATACCAATGACAACTACTGAGCTAAGAGAAAGTTTGGCAAATTAAATCAGCCAAAGTGGGGCTGGAGGTTATAGCTTGGTGTTCAGCATTAGGCTAACACATGTGCCATCCTGTATTTGATCCTGAGCACCTTCCAAAAATATTTTTTTAATAAAAAATCCACATGTTATAAAAATAAGCACTGGTACAGAGTCAATCTAAATAAGTGTAAAGAGAATAGACTTACATGTAAAAATACAGAACATCCTGAATTGGAAACACTGAATTAAAAAGAAAGTCCAGCTACATGTATACATAGGAAATATATATTAAATATAAAGTTGAAGGAAAGTTCAAACTTTAAAAAATGGAAAGACATTCAGCAAAGAATTGTTAAAATCTGCATTCTAAAATAGCACCCAGTTGGTTATATCCTTCTCCATGTAATTACTCTAGAGAAACTATAGAAGTCAGAAGGAAGCATGCATCTGAATAGCCAATGCTCCCTGTCCACAGGAACACCCGGGGAGAGACCTGGGGTACCCAGGCTGCCCTGACCCTGCCTGTTGGTTTCAGGGGTGGGCTGCAGAGACAGGAGGCAGCCTGGAGCAAAGTGAATCCAGAGGTAGCCCTCTCAAGATGGGTCAATGGAAGCTTGGAAGTTTTGCTTTGGCTTCTTCCTGAGAGCGGATAGGGGTGATTATTGCAGTTCCAATCTGTAGACACAGCCCAACCACTGGGGCTCCTGAAGAGACACCCAGGTAGACTGAAAGCCATTGTGGGAACAGGAAGTAGGATCCTGTGGTACAAAGTTAGTTGAATCAGAGAAGTGAGCAGTCCTCTTCTATTGCACAGCAGGGTGATGACTTAACAGGAATATATATTCCAAAATAATCAAGGATTTTTAATAACTCATTATAAGAAAAATGTTTTAGGTAGTGGATATGCTAATTGCCCTAATATGATCATTGCACTTTTCACTAATTCTCATACGTATATACTATGTACGTCATTTAAAAGATAATAAAATGAAAAATTGAAAGAATGTATTTCTTTAAAAAAGTAATATATTGTTGCATTGTTGCATGTATGAATATGTAACAATTCCACCATTATGTATAGCTATAATGCACTGACAAAAAATAGAAAAAATAAAGTAAAATTAGAAAAAGGAAAAGGAGCAGGAAGAGGAGGAAGAAGAAATGGAATCAGGTTAGACTGAGAAATCTGAATACCTTCCTCTACTTCCTCTACCTGCTATATCTTTAGGCCCCAAGGCTGGTGATCAACAACTCTGTCTTCCTGATATTTCTTTCTTTATAAGAACATAAGGTGACTCCTTCAGGTGTTCCCCTGTGAAGTAAAAGCAAGTTAGTGTTGGCAAGAGTGGTTCTGTGATATCTGGAACCCTGCTCCAGTTCACTGTATCCCCTCTGCCTAACCTGTCTGAGGGACACAGACTTACATAAGATCTCTCTCAACACATATTACTATGCAGAATATAAGCAGATGTACGCAAGTGTAGTAAATACTACTCAAAAGAAATACAATAAACCGAATGAACAAAATGAACACTGTCCAAAAATCCATTTGACTGAGCAAATTGCAAATCCTTCAAATACTTAAATGGACAAGAATGTCAGAGATGGACCCAAGTTTTGTGAGTGTGGAGGTCTTCAATGTTGGAGATCTTCTTTCTACAAAGTTATAAAACCAAATCAGATATGAAGGTGCATATTTAGAATTAGAAAAAACTACCAATATCAAAAAATCTGAAAATTGTATTAATTAGTTCACAGTTTTGTTGAGCCTAACTACCTGAACTTCAAGAGATTTATTTTATAATTCTTTCTAGCTACAGATCCCTTGACCATAATTTCCTGATGATCATATTATAATGGGCTTTTCTTGTAGAATATAGAGAATGATAATTCAATTTTTCTTCTAACATGGTTGATTGAAATTGATATTTTAGTAGTGTAGTTTAAAATATTTCTTTGAGCTTTTGATGCTCTATTAATAATAATTTAGTGTTTTTGTCAAATTTAGTGAAATAGTTGTCAAATTTCTTTTATACATGAGTGGTAGCATTTCACGTTTTACATGTATGTGTTAAGAGTTTTCATCACGGTGCACAAATCCCTAATAAGAACAATTTAAAGGAGGAAAAATCTATTTTGGAATCAGGATTTCAAAGGTTCAGTCCATACTCAGTAGGTTCCATTTCTCTAACATGAGACAAAGCAACATGGCACATGGCTGCCCCAGAGGAAAGCTGCCCATCTGATAGAGGCTGAGAAGCAAAAAACGAAAGAAAGGGAGGAGCCACAGGGAAGATGCACCATTCCAGTGACCCACCTCCTCCAGCTGCAAGTCACTTGCCTACAGTTACAACCAAGGTAGTCCAATCAAACTAGGGTGGACTGATTAGGTTACAGCTCTCATAATCTAATGATTTCACCTCCGAATGTTCCTCTGTTAACCCCAGAGATCTGAGGAGACCCCTGATATCCAAATTATAACATTCTATTTCTTGTCCCCCAAAGCTCATGTTCATTTATTTCACAAGGCAAATTGCATTTAGTCTACCTTTAAGAGTCTCCATAGTCTTAACAGTTCCAGAATTGCCCAAAAGTTCAAGTGTAAAGTCTTATCTGTGACTCAGAATAAACCCTTTGCTCTGAGGCCCTGTAATGATCAAAATCAAGTTATGTGTATCAATATACAATGGCACAGAGTAAACATTTCCATTCCAAAAGGGACAGATAAATGTGTCTGAGAAAATAGGCACAAAATAAATTAAATACTAATGTTAAATCATATGAAGAAAATTTAAAAAGAACATTTTTAAACTAGTAAATAAAAATATTCAAATAGATTCAGAAACTTAAATTTTTTAAATTGTAAAAGTGACATAAAATATTTTAAAAGTTCAAATACAATATTAATTAAAATAAATGTAAGTATTCCAAAAATATATGATTAGTATTGAATATAAAATTACATTTTAACTTTGGGGATATAATTTTAATATGTAAGGATAATAATATAATGATACATTGCATTCATAACACCAAAGAAAAAACACATAACAGTTGCAAGATTAGGAAAATATATAGAAGGAAAATATGAATGAAAGAATATATTAGGTTCAAGCTTTATATTTGAGAAACTATATCTCAAACTCTCAAATACTTGAATTTAGCCAGGCATGGTGGCACATGTTTGTAATCCCAGTGAATCAGGAGGCTGAGGTGGGAGGATCACGAGTTCAAAATCAGACTCAGCAAAAGTGAGATGTTAAGCAACTCAATGAGACCTTGTCTCTAAATAAAATATAGAATAGAGCTGTGCATATGGCTCAGTGGTCGAGTGCCCCTGAGTTCAACCCCTGGCACCCCCCAAAACAGACAAATAGATAGATAGATAGATAGATAGATAGATAGATAGATAGATAGATAGATGATAGATAGATGATAGATAGAAAAAAAAATTGAATGTGTCATTTCTCATGTATGAGATCATCTTAGATAAAATCCACCTAAATTTTTTTCAAGCTAGATTGACTTGGAAACTACAAATTAGAAAATAAAATGTCATTTACAGTACTAGTAAAACTTTAAAGTGTCACAGAATAAAACTAAGCCTATATAATATCTCTAAGCAAAAATATTTTAAATTTTAGTAAATGATGAGCACAGTTTAGGTGACATGAATAAAAGAAAGTATTCCATTTTTTCAAAGGGATTTCTTCATATTTTTTAAAAGTAAAACATCAAGTGTTTTAAAGGGTGAAATCGACCAGTGAAAGTCAGAGTTCTCCAAAGTTGCTTTCCATGGAGTCCTGTTTCATCCCGGGCATCTAAGGACTTGGCGATGACTGAGCAGGGTGGACCCAGTCCACGGTGGGGTGGACAGTTTTCTTCATTGTTAAAGAAAGCAGCATCTCCTATCTTCAAATTCAGTGAGGAGAAACTGAAGCCAAAAATCAAAAGTACATGATAGTTGTGTGTCTATGAGATTCTAATATTTTTAGTTCTTATAGGGTACTATAAGGCATTTCATTAAAAACATTGTAAAATACCTTTCCAGAAACGGAACGTTTTTATTGCCTTTCATGAGTATAGTCTCTCTCAACTAACATTTTTATTATGTCTGTAATTTCATCATAAATATAGTCCTTACCATTAATATTTATTGGGACGATTACCTCCAGCAAGTGAATCTAATTATTACGTCTGGTCAAAGTGATGGTATTTGGCACCCTTTCACAGAAGGCTGTTTAAGCACTGTTGCCTATGTTTGGTCATGATGTCCTTTACTGGTAGAGACGTGGCTACACATACCAGCATCTGGATACTTCTATGGCAAGTAATTAAATGCAGGCTTTGCTTAATATGTATGCTGTTATCTAATCCATTTTGATGGCTTCATAGATATTTTTTTAGGATCCATTACCCTTTCCCTGTGATGCAAGATTATTATAACCCCACTTATTTAAAAATCTGTATAATAGCTACATGGCTAGGAATTGCAGAGTATGACGAAAATAATAATATGTCATATCCCGAAATACATCAGGGCATTGGAGGGAGACTGTGAGAAAAGGAGAGACAGATGATGTGAGAAAGACAATAACCACCTGTGATCCTTTGCGAAGCTGGAAAGAGCTTCCATCCTGATGATGAGCATAAACAAATTTGGACAAATGTCTGCTCTCTTACTATTTATCAAACCACTCAAATTTTATCTCCTCTCTCTCTCTTTCTCCCCACTCACATTTAAATCCTTCAATTCCTAAAAGTTTTAGTTGACATTCCTAACCTTACCTTAAATGCCCAACTTGTGCAGGACTGGAAGTTTTGGTTACATGGGCATAGGTTGTTCATTTCAGGAATTCAAGGGCCAAAGGCAATGTGGTCATGCTCTGATGTCTGACAATTGGTCAAGAAATTGACTTAAATCCTGTTCCTTCCCTCTCACCCCATCACTCTGTGCTGCCTTGACTTTCCTGTCCCTGAGCCTCCTGTCATCCTCCTCCCAGCTCTCATCCTTATGTTACCCTCTGGCATCTGTGTGTATTGGTCCTATGACTCTTGGGTAGATGGAACACTGGGCTGAATACTGTCCCTCCAAAGTTGATGTCTGTCCAAAATCTCTGAATGTGAATTTATTTGGAAATAGGGTCTTTGTAGACAGAATCAAGTTGAAATGATATCATTCTGGAATAGAGTCCTTAAAAAAAGAGGGACATTTTGATATAAATGCACCCACAGTGATGATGGCCAGATGACAGTACAGGAGACTATGGTTATGCTTCCCCTGCCAAGGAGCACCAGGGGTTTCAAGCGGCCACCAGGGGTAGGACAGAGGCAAGAGCACAAGATTTCCAGAGCCTGCAGAAGAAACCAACCATACTGACAGTTTGATTTTGAACTTTCAGCTCCTGAACCAGGAGAAGAAGTCTTGTCTTTTAAACTAGGCAGTTTCAGATAATTCATTACAGCAGCTTTAAAAAACAAATACAATTGTACTTAATCTGATTAATATTTGATAGTCTTAAAAATAGCCAAAGAGCATACGTGTGTGTGTGTGTGTGTGTGTGTGTGTACTGGGGACTGAGCTGCAAGTAAGATTTAAGGGAGACATATGTGATATTCTTTAACATGACCACTGAGAGCATATTAGGGGTCTTCAGCACATCAGAATCAATAGCCCACTGTTTATTTTGGGAAATGGTGCACATGATTATAGAGGTGAGAGGTCCCACAGACTTCCATCTACCTTTCTAAATTTTATTAAGAATAATAAATGCCTTAAAGTATAAAAGCAACAAAAAAGGACATTTAGAACAAAATGATGCTGTTTCAAAGATAGTAAGGCTAAGACATACTTTGTTACCTACAATTTCTTTGTGTTTTTAACTTATAAACAACTACAGGATTTGTGTTATTATCAGAAGTCAGAGAGCACAAATATGTGTGTGTGTGTGTGTGTGTGTGTGTGAATATATGTTTTGTTTTTTAGTTTAGAACTAGGAATTTAACCACAAGAGAACATGAGCAGAATTGTGCATACAAGTTTAGGAAATGTCCTTAAAAGGTAGCACATTTTCTCTTCTCTTTTTTGTCCTCCTTCCCTCTCCTCCTCTTCAGTCCTTCCATCAGTGTATCTTTCATATAAGAGACAGGATAAAGTTGATGAGTTATTTTAGATCACAAAGTAAAAGCCATTTATTATTCAGTTTCAGGATCTGGAGTTTGGAGATGGTTCTACTGGGCCTCTGCTCAGAGACCATTGATCCTAAAATAAGGTGTTGACTGGAGTCAGGATGCTCAGGGTTCTCTCTCAAGCTCATGTGCTTAGTAAGTGGAATTCAGTCCTAGCAGTTGCAGGACAGAAGTACTAAGCTAGTAGGGACTGACCGCCATTCTCTGCTCTGTGCCCTTCTTGCCTCAGTAACCAGGCATACCAAGGTATGTTCCCTTGTGATAGCTCAGAGTGAACTGATTGGAGATCTAAATGACACTCATAGAATCCCTTTACCTTTCCTCTTTCTACAGGTTAGGAATGACAGCATACTTTCTCCCTACATGATGACAACACATGGCGTGTGGCAGAAATGTCAGAGGACACATCAGAATTCTTCCTGCCACACAGTTCTGTGAAACTCACAAAGTTATAGAACAGCCCTGTATTGAAGAAACTTGGGTTTCCTCTACACAAGAAAGAATTTTTTTTTATATTTTGCTTGCAAAATTGCTCTTTGTGTTCTGAACATTTCTAGTCAAAGCTGATTCTAAAGAACACAGAAAGGAGTGTCCCAGCCTTTAGCTCAGAAAACAAGAGCAGTGGTGCCTCTGTTCAATTGGGATTTGCCTCTCTGACTTTGGTTGTTGCAGGATAACTCATATGAGTTGAAATTTTGCTGGGAGAAAATTCATATGTAAAATATTTTTCTCTTGGGATGGTGGTTCAGCTCAGTGATAGAGTGTTTGCTTAGTATGTGCAAGGGCCTGATTTCTGACCCCAATACCTAACACTTACTAGTAGTAGTAACAATAATAATTATAATAATTATACAATTAATTCTTCTCTAGGCTATGGAACTAATTCAACCTTGAAATTAATTTTTAAAAATATGTCATAATTTGGACTATTTGGACTCTGAATCATGAAAAATTTACATTTTCTGTTATAAATACCTGGGGAAAAAAACGATATGAGTATTTTCCATGTCAACTTGTTTTCCCTCTCTTTTGCTCCCATTGATTAAAAACAGGATTATCTGTCACAACATATATAGGGCAGGAGCTTAGACTATTAATTGGAGGGAGGAGTTCTAGTTCACCTTTTCTTTTAGGACTCCTGTAATAATTTGCTATTCAATTCACAAAAAGTAAAATAAAAAAAAATAAAAATTCTTTCTCTGTTACAGGAGTTAGGGTAAGCCAAGAATTTCGTGAACTTCTGGAAGTTTTTGCAGATCTTTCGTCTCATTCGTTGTGGTGAAGAACAAGCAATCTCTTTCCTTTACCTTCTCCCATTGCCCGAGTGTGTGGGGCTGCTAATTCCACATTTCTTACTCCCTCATGTTACCTGGGACCTTAACCATGAACTTAATTTCCAAACATTTTAGCATTTTTCTGTATCCACACTATCTCTGAGAAATTCACACTCATGAATTTGAGTTTCTCTGAAATTCAATTAGTAAACATATAAGCTTTAAAATTGAAAAGTAGAAATGGAAATACCTAGTTAAGGCAAACATGTAATTCTGCTGTTTCTATTAGCTTTCATATGACCCCAAGTTTGTTAGCACAATTCCTTGAAATGGAATCATGAATTCCATCATATTCCATCACAAATTAATTGTACACATATACTTTGAAGAAAGGAAACAGGAAATAATAAATGAAAAAGTTTTGAATAAACAACTTTTAGTCACTGAGTCCCTCAAAAGATACATAAAGCAAAACTTTAGGAAGTAACATCAGACATAATTTTAAAAAACATGTTCAGTTAGAATTTAGAAACCAAGAGAAACTCACTCCTCAATAAATTCATTGGATAGAAGCTCTGATAGCTCTCTAAATAAACACATTTCAGAATTAGTAATTTTTCTCTAAATTTATTTTTATTCAATTTTTCTTTATATTATAGGTCATATAAATATCAAATTTGAAATTCTTTCTAAGTTTTTGCTACAATTTTGACCAGTTAAGTGTGAACAGAATTTTAAACACAGGGCAAAGCCCAGGAAATGGAAGTGATGTAAAATGCAGAGTACATAGATTTAATACTGCTTGAAAGATTAAAAACAGTTAAGAGTTCTGTACTTTTCTATTATCTTTCCAGCATTTTGAAATTAAACATATTCATGTCTTTATTTTCTTCTCAACTACTAATATATGAATTGTCCATAAATTTTTTAAGTATGGCGACTTCCCCACCTATATTAACCAACTGCATCAGCTAGGGTTTCATCAAGCAAGCAAGACAATCACGAGGTTTAGGAAATCAGGAACTTAGAGAAGTTATATCTTAAAAAAGAAATTGGAAGAACTGTAGAATTAAAGCATACGAAAGCATCAAGGGAAAGAGTTGCTAATAACCCTGGTCTAGAAGTAAAAGTCAGAGCTCACAGGAAGCCCAAAGCTGGTGGGTGCGGTGGCTCTTTGCCACTACTGTGTCTGGATTCACATCCAAGTGTGTAGTCCATCAACAGGGCCAGAAGTCACTGAGGAGAACTGGTTATGGAACAGGGGCAGTGAGAGCTAATTGCAGCTCGGCACCTTTCCCTGGCTGCCTTAAACAAGAGGACTTCTGAAATGAAATGGCTTTTGTTTCACTTTGTTTTCCCCAATCTCAAAAGAATATCTCATGCAGCCAATTCTTACCCAGAGCCATGTAAGAAAGAACCCCTAGAGAATTGCTGTACATTTCCATCTTAATACAGCACAAAATTATGCACCAACTCTGCAGCTGCTACCTTTTCAGGGTAAACCCTGGCATGATTTCAACAGGAGGAACTGTGAACACTTGAAAATCAGTTCATCCTGTTCTCTGATTTCACAGGTGAGGAAACAGTGCTGGAGAAGGCAATTTCCCAAGGACATATGGAAAGCCAATGTCTCAACAAGTTTGTCATTGTAACTCCCAGGGCAAGGTCCTTCCTTTCCTAACTCAGCAGTGATAGCTTTTGCAATCAGGAAGAGGACTCTAGATTACATTTGCGGTCACTGTAAAACTGGAAGAGAAAAGTTGTAAAGAAGGTATTTTGCAGACTCACACTCTTGTCAGTATGAATTTTCCTATTAGCTTCTCTATCTTCCAGAAACAATGCAAAATGCTTTCTTTTCCTCTGTCAAGCTTCCCTTTATAACAGACTGTTACTAGAATTTTCTTTTATATCATTTTAAGGCATCTCATCAGTTTATATTATCCTTGTCCATATTGTACTGCATGAATTATTGAAGGTTAATGCATCTGTATTTTGAATGATCAAGCCATGCCTGATGATTTTAAATATGAAGTCACTCTTTCCCCCTGGTATAATGATAAATTTACATTATAATTAACGGCCAAAGAATTCCCTTTTATGCCATATAATGATGGCTTCCTTTAGCTTTCCTTTTCAGACAGTACATAATAAATCACAGGGGGAAAATCTTTATTTTTAATATTCACATTTATGTATTTAATGAACATTATTGAATTTTTCAAGTACTTATTGGAATAGAGGAGAAATATTTGTGCACCATTATTTTATTTCCATCAGAAAGGATGCAGCCTTCTGCTGATGCCAGAATGTTAATAATTAGCACCTCTATTAGAAGTCAGCTCCTGGTTTTCAGCAGCATAACGCTAAGAAGCTACGTTTCCCAAGTGAACGGAGAATTATACAGTTTTATTAAAGAAGAGCTGTTCCTTTGAATACAATTTTAGGAAAATCTTCAAAGGAACAAATTTAAAGCCTCAAATCAGAGCACTGCACTAATTAGTGTGTAACAATGATTTAGGCGGAGAGCACCGGGCCTTGTTAATTTTCCAGGCCCATTCTGTAGTCTCTTTGCTGTGTGTTTCTTTTGATGAGTCAATTTATCTAGGTGCAGCTTTTTATATTTTAAATACTGTCATAACACTTCTAAAGTTTCAGGGAACGGTACATAGTGATGCTGAAATCTGGCAATTATCTTCTAACTCTGTATTCCAGCAACTAATTTTATGGCTCAGGTTAAATTGCTTAATTCAATTGCAAGTATTTTGCATTTATAATATTGCATTAAGTGGCATGTCTCTGAATAAAATAATGTAACTACCTATTTGTTTATGTAGCCTTCACACTTAGAAATAAAAATGCGCATCAATCATCAATTATGAATCACTTTACTTAGAATTCAAAGGTGTCGGGAGTGTGAATCCCCTTGATCATATTCTATCTTGCAATGCCTTTTAGAAATTATAAATGTTAACATATCAGCTTTCTAATTTAAAAATGCTATGTACTACAAATGAGTTATCAGAATAAACTCTTTCTTCATTTAGTAAATAGTGAGGTATTGATCTGAGAATGTCATGGGAAATTAGAAAACAGTAACTCCGGAATGTCATATAGCTGTAATTTACAACTTTGCCAATGTGAAGTAGGAATTGATTACTATTAAGGTCAATATCAAGATTCATTGACTCAGGTATACATAGTGACTCCAGCTAAATTGAGAATCAATGTTCATATCATGAAAACATATATCTTCGTATGGATAAAAATATGCCAATATAGCCTGCCATCCTCTTAGTACCTATTATGCGAATTCAATTTCTGAGCCATGATAAATATTTTGCAATTTAAAAACCATCTACTGCTGCTTCTAACTATTGGTTTCTGCATCATTAATGATAGAATATTAGATTATTCCAATTAAAAATTGGTATTCCTATCAAATATTAATGAATCATAGTACAGTTCTCTTCAGAATTATTGAAGGATTAAAATTCTCTTATATATTATAAAATTCTCTTATCACCCTGAGGATGACATCACCAAAAAAAAAATCAGAGCACCAAGGCAAACTGGTATATTCCCCTTTTTGGCACTCCTCACAAAGTTGGCACAGATGAACAATGATATAACCAAATGAGGTTTAAAAAGAAAAGCCTGATCTATGGAGTTTAGCACTAAATACATAATAAAGACATGTCAGAAAAATGAATACAACTTATACCAATTTTAAAAATAGTGTATTTTGTGCCTCAACTGACCTAACCTTTCTCATGTACATTAGTTAAAAGTCTGAATGATTCTAGCCCTCCTCAAACTTTTCCCAACAATGTTTCCTCCAAATTTGTTGCCACAAAGTTTTTTCCCATTCCATTTTCACTCTAAATTAGATCTATAGACTTGTCTTTTATGGCTTGGTCACAGATCTTGCAGATGGAGTCTATTATGTGAACCTATGTCTGGACTTGAATAGCCTACAAGACATTCACTGAGCACGTGCTACTGCAAAGCTTATAAATAAGACACTTAAAACGAAGCAATGATGACATTACATCTGACATCTGAAATCAACAGCCACAGCACCACAACACAGAGAGAAGGGGAAATAGGACCATCCATTCACAGATGAGTGTTTGTTCAATTACGGTACTAGAATCACTAGAAGACTGCCTTGGGAGCTTCCAGGAAATCACAGCCAAGTGGCCAGCATTCAGTGCACTCCTGTCTTTCTTCAGCCAGATGTTTGTGTGCAGATGTTTGTGTGTGGTTATATGTATGTGTGTGTGTGTGTGTCTGTGTGTGTGTGTGTGTCTGTGTGTGTGTGTGTGTGTATTTTAAATATATTTATTTATGCGTTTATCACACAGGGGATTGAACCCAGGGCCTCATATCTGCTAGATAGCACTCTACCATTGAGCTACATTTCCAGTGCTAACATCTTTTTTAAATAAAAAAATTTAATATACATAAAAACATCTATGTTAGCAATGTTAAAATAAATATTAGTATGAATGGTCGTGGACCATAGAGTGCTAAGAGCATTAAAACTTGTAATGCAAGTCTAACTAAAATTTTGTCTGTCTAATCAACATCTTTCCTATCTCCATCACTCTTCCTCCTCCCTCCTTCCCAGCTGCTGTTTCTACACAATTGACTTTTCTGGATTCTGCATGTAAGTTAGATCATACAGTATTTGTCTTTCTTAATATTTGACTTATTTCACCAAGCATAATGTTCATCAGTTCCTTAATGATGCTACAAAGAAGAGAATTTCTCACTTTTCAAGGCTATATGGTATTCCATTGTGCATGCATACCACATTTTCTTTACCTATTCATCTGTTGATGGACACTGGTTGATTCCATGTCTTGGCTATTGTGAATACTGTTGCATTAAATGTGAGAATGCAGATGTCTCCTCAACACACCAACTTAAATTCTATTGACTATACACATAAGAGTGGGATTGCTGCATGGTCTGGTGATTCTATTTTGAGGTTTTGAATAACCTCTGTACTGCTTTCCTAATGGCTGTCCTAATCTATATTCCCAGCAGGAGTGTGCAAGGTTCTCCTTTCTCCATATCTCCCCAGACTCCTGTTATCATTCATCTTTTAACAGTAGCCATCCCCACAGACAGGATGTGACACCTCTCTGTGGCCATCACCTGTATGACTGATGAGTGCTTTCTCACAAATCCATTGGCCATTCGCATCTCTTCAGTAAAACAGCTGCTCAGATTCTTAGTCCATTTTTCAATTGGGCTATCTCTTTTCTTCCTAAGGGGTTTGTTTGAGTTGCTCATACATTTTCGTCTTTAGCCTCTTATGATGGGTGCTCGATAAATACTTCTTTCGCAATCTGCGGTTTGCCTCTTCACTGCTCTGTTTTCGTTTTTTGTACTTTGCTGTGCTGAAGCTTTTTATCTGGATGCGTCCTCATTTGCCTTTTCTTGTTTTTGCGCCCTGTGTTCTCCGAGTCCCATCCAAGAGATCATTGCCAAGACCAATCTTGGAACTAAACTCCACTTTCTTCAGCAGCTTCAGGCTTTGGGGTCTTATGTTTAAGTCTTTCATGCATTTTGGGTTGATTATTGACTGTGGTTCAAGGTAAGAGTAGGATTTCATTCTGCGTGCGCGGAACAAGTTTTACCAGCATCATTTATTAGAGGGATTGTCCTTTACCCATGGTGTGTCCTGGATTCCTTTCTTGAAAATCAATCCACAGTGATCACTTGGGATTATGCCTGAGCTTTCTGTCCCTTCCCAGGGGTTGATGTGTCTGTTTTTTGCAACTACCATTTTATTTTGACCACAACAGCTAAACAATATATTTTGAAATCAGAGAATATGATAGCTCCAACTTAGCTATTCTCACTCAAGATTGCTTTTGTTATTTGGATTTTATTTTTCTGGGTCCCTTTTAGAACTTTTTTCTATTTCTTTTTTTTCTATTTTCTATTCTGATATTGGAATTTAGACAATAATTGCACTGAATTTTTAGAATACTTGGGGAGAATAAACTTTTAACAGTATTAATTCTAAGAATGTGGGATATCTTTCAATTTCTTTGGGTCTTTTTCAATGTTTTTAGCACTACCTTATCACTTGCACATCTTTTACTCCTGCAAGTGTTTGGCTTTTTTTTATGCTATAGTATATGTAATTATTTTCCTAATAGTTTGATATTTTGTTGTTAGTGTGTAGAAATATTGTTCATTTTTAGATGTTGATTTTCTAACCTGCAACTTTACTGAAATTTTTTCACCAGTTCTAATAGTTCTTTGTGGGGTTCTAAATATAGAAATATATGAATGTGATAAAATAGTGGTACTATACTTGTTGTTAGTCTAAAATATTGAGTTTATCAGACATAACCATCAGATTTACATATTTAGTAGCATCAAAATCCAACTTGAATCATCAAGTTGAGAACAAATTCATTAAGAATATGGTTGATTCTTAATTCATATTAAAATACAAACCTGAAGTACAACTGAAAAAGGTAGAAAAATAATAATACAATAATAGACCCTGGTGGCTAACATAGTTTTAAACTTATTGGTTTGCTTAAAAAAAATGCTTTAAAGACAATATGAGAAAAAATTTGTTGTGGTGTCAGTTTCTCCAAAGAAAGAGAAAAAAATAAGGTGTGTAGGTGAGAGAGACAAAGACACAGGCAGAGCTATTTTAAGAAGTTGGATATCACAACTGTGAGAGCTTAATAAGTTCAAACCCAGTGGTGTAGCAAACAGACAAGACATCCAGCAAAGAATGGCATTTGAAGCCCAAAAACAATCTACTGGCAAATTCCTTCATGCTCAGGGTTGAGAATCAGAGGAGGGAAGAAAATCCATATTTATTCTATCAAGTTCTTCAACTGATTGGATGAAGCCCACCACTGTATGGGCAGTACTCTACTTAACTCAAAATCCACTGATATGAATATTAACATAATTCAAAAAAGACCCTCATATACTTCCAGAATATGTGTGACCAAATATTTTGATATCATGACCCAGTCAAGTTGAAGCATAAAGTTAATCATCACATTCATTACATTGAATTCATGAAGTATAGAGCACAAACTCTTCTTAAATATTTGATAAAAGACACACAGGTTGTAGCATCAGTTATAATCATGTTGTTGCTTAGTAGGGAAAATATATTAGGTAGCCCAAAGGGAATGTATGGAAAATAAGAGAAAATACATTCAAGAAACTGAATTATGTTAATTGTATACATAAATTTACATAATTCTTTCAAAATTAAAAATTTTTACAATGAAAACTATAGAGGATCATTAGATCAATATCTAAAAATCATAACATATGAGAACAGAAATTAGGACGTGGTTGGAGATCATCGGACTCTAGATTGAAACAAAGTTAACCCGTTTTGAAAAAAACGCCTAAAATTTCTGAAATAAAAATACTGTAGAGTTAAAATGTATTTTATTTCCTTATTAAAACCACTTATTTTCTACTTGTTCATATGGTTAAATGATAAATTTATTTAGATTTAACCTATTAGCAGAAAATGTGGAAAAAAGTAGATAAATACCAATGTAGATGTGTTCTATGTAGAACCATTAGAGATGCCATAACTTTTTTTTAAGAAAAATGAATACTGAGAAAGAAAAACCTAGTTGGACTCATCTTACTTTCCAATTTAAAATAATAGTATAAATCTGTAGTAACCAAAATTATATAGAGCTTGCAGAAAGCAAAAACATAGACTCCTGGAACAGCAGAGGAGTTCAAAAACAAGTTCAACAATATACAGGCAACCAATTTTTCACAAGGGCAACAGGAGACACAGTGGAAAAAGGAATCTCTTGAAGGCCTGTTGCTGGGAGCTCTGGATTTTCACATACTAAAGAATTAAGTTGGAATATTTATCCTGTTGCATGTACAAAAACCAGCTCAAAATGGATAAAAGACCTAGACATAGGTCCTGAAACCATAAAAGTCCTAGTGGAGAACACCTGGGGAAAGCCCTTGACATAGGCCTTAGCAATGATTTTTTGGATGTCACACCAATAGTTCAGATCACAAAAATCAAAAAATAAATAAGTAAAACTACATCAAACTGCCAGCATCCTACATAGCTCATGAACCAATTAACATCCAAACTGGGGAAAATATTTGCAAATCACATATCTTATACAGGGTTACTATTCAAAATACACTTAAAAAACTCAAAATTCAATAGCAGGAAAATAAGCGCCATTCAAAATGTTTGAAGGAAGGATAGGAAATGAAAAGACCTGACTCCAAAGAAGATATAAAGATGACCAATGGGTATTTTAAAAGAAGTTCAATACCACCAATCGTTGGGAAATTACAAACCAAAACTACTCTAAGATATTTGCCTCATCCACTAGAATAGCTGCTATCAAAAAGACTAGAGATACGGTTAGCAATATACAAGGAAGAGGAAAACCCAGGACACTGCTGGAACAGTACAGTCCCGGAGGTAAATGAATGGAGGTTCCAAACAAGTCACAGCAGAATTCAGCAATCCAGTAACCCCTCCTCCTGGAGGACAATGGGGCCAAGTGAAATACACCAGACAGAAAGAAACAATGGTGTGTGCTGTCACATGTGGAGTCTAAGGGAAAATGGAAAGGAAAAAAGAAGAGATGAAATGCACAGAGAGGGTAAAACAAAGATAACAGCAGGGGGAGGGGGAGGGGTGCAGGGAAGATAATGGAACCAAAAGATAACAAGTATTAGGTAGCATAAATAAGTCTAATGCACAGTCTGAGACCATAGTTAGTAAGATTGTATCAGACTAGGAATTATTATTGAACAAGAAGATTCTAATTGTTCTTGTCAAAACAGCAACTTTAGAGTGACAGACATGTTAGTTTGCTGCACCATAGTAAACACTTTGGGATCAATATGTATCCCACACTCTCATAGTGAAACCTTCCAAATAGGCACCATTAAATTCATTTTAAATAGTCCAATCCTTCAACATCTGGTAGGGCACAATGAGATTATTGTTAGATGTCGAAGGTAAAATCATTCATTCAAAAAGTATCAAAAGTTATCAATCAGGTTTCAGTTGTTCTTCTAGGCAGTAGTGGCAATTGTTGAACAAAGCAGGTCCAGGAGGTTTCTTGTCAGAAACCCATAGGACAAATAATACACCACTGCTACAATTCTATACAATTCTATTAAGTAATAGCAAAGAAAATCTAGGCAATACTATTCCAGTTAGTGGATTAAACTACCATAGTAAAACTCTTCTCTTTTAAGAGTTCTCTTCTAAGCCAGTGGAGTATTCCACCAAAGGATGTCACTTACGTCTTTGGAATACCCACTTCTAATTTTTCATTGTGTCCACAGAGGGAAGTGTTGGTTTCAGTCCTTTTCAGTGTCTTTAAAACTGAAATAGCTAAGCCATGCTGTCAGGATGTGCTATGAAACCGTAAAAATGCAAAACTTTCAAAAATTTTTTTAAAGCTTTGATGTTTAGGCAAAGTCAGAGCAATATATAGTAATAAGAAAACTCACTTTTAAGGATTGAAAGAGGAAGATGGTACCAGAAGAAAGAATATGATGAGAAATGAAGAGATGGTAGTGCATTATTTTTAGTCTAACAAAAAATGCTGAGACCATTATCATAGGGCAGCCAGTGATATAGGATTTGGGTGAACATTCTGATTCATAGTAGGTTATATTTGTTTTATATTTGTTAGTGTTTCCTCCTGAGAAAAGGCAGTACATCGAGATTATTTGACTCTGAAATCCAGGTCTGTCTCTAGCTAGTTCATTTGTTTTACTTAACATGTTTTCCTACATATGAAATGCAGCAAACCATGTTTTATTTAGATTTTTCATCATTGTAACAAAATTATCCAACAAGATCAGTTTAAGAGTAGGAAAAGTTTATTTGGGACTCACAGTTTCAGAGGTCTCAGTCCATAGACAGCCAACTCCATTGCTGTGGGTCTGAGGTCAGACTGCACATCATGGGGGAAGGACCCCATGGAGGAAAAGCAGCTCAGCCCATGGTGGGGTCAGACGTGGTGGAGGAAGGGACCATAGGGAAGGTGCACCTTTCTATAGCACACCCTCAGTGACTGGTCTCCTCCAGTCATGCCCTCCCTGCCTTCAGTTACCTCCCAGTCAGTTCATTCAGATGGGAATGGACAGGTTAGGTTACACCTATTATATTCTAATTGTTTCACCTACATCATTCCTACATTAACAGGAGCTTTGGGGGGACACCTCATATCCAAATCATATCTTAATGTGAGTTATATTACAAATTAACGATAGTCCAAATCTCCATGGCAATCAGCGGAATTGCTGGAAAATTCCTCATCTTCCAATATTGTTAATCAATGTAATAGAAATAATTATGTTAGCATTTAGACAATAAAACAAACAAAGCAAATATGATACAAAAATTGTTGCCCCTTGATATAAGGATAAATGGATGGGTGGATGGATAAGTAAGTGTGAGAAAATGCTAATGATTTCATTCTTTAGCAGAGGAAGATTGAGGTACGCTCAGCCCCACAGAGTACCTGCCATCCATAAAGCCATGTCCAATGTTTGATCATGTCACTCTCCCATCTTTTTCCATTCATAGCTCCCCAAACTGATCCTGATACTAAATAATGCTAACTCATCCATTTTCTTTTCTTCCCTTAAGAAAAGGAGAGAAGAAGAGGCAATATATTAAGTTTTGCATTTGAGGAACCAAGTGAGAATGATCATAGCAGAGCAGGTTGGATGTGGGCGCTTACTCCCAGTTGGACAGTGGTCCCGAACATGGGAATTCCAAACACGCTTCAAGTGTGAAAGACAGAGTTCTTCATTGGTAAAATTACAAAGCATAGGAGCATCACCATCTTGCAGTCAGGTGAACAGAAACTTCAATGATACCTATCTCAGGAGTAGGATTCCCAAAGTACAACATGAGATAAGGGATAATAATGCTATTTAATTTTGAGTGTTAATTTCTAAATGAACCTATGGGTAAGATCCACATTATTACCAAAAGTGGGGAGAAAAGAACACTTTGAGCCTGAATGATGGATCAAATTCTGAAGAATTAGAACAACGAGTGCACTGGCAGCTACATTTCCAACACTGTATTGAACTTCATTATAAATAGACTGGCAGCTCTATCAGAAGCCTGAAGCTTGGCTAATAAAGCTGTTCCACTTTCCGTTCAGACTGACAATGAATCCTGGGGATAACTGATGGTACATTTACACTAAAATGTGTCACAAAATGTGTAAGACCATGAGATAGGCATGCTACCCACAAATGGAGGAGTGTTCTGCAGCTGTCTTCATTTTATTTCCTCCAGCACACTTCGCATGATGCAGAACACTGTGCATTGGAACAGAGCAGCCCAGGAATTCCATCAATGACTGTCCCTCTCACCCAAGTCATAGTCCCAAGAATCCTTGGAGAGCAAATCTCTGAACTCCAGTGCACATTTATTCTCTAAACTGTAGCATAGTGTGTAATTGCAAATTATTTAAAACTTCCAGAGAATTCAGTGCAGGATGCATTCACATCTGTCTTTATAAATAACACGTTTTTCTTCATGTGCTGAATTATAAAAGCCATAACCAGTTCATCTTGAACAACCCCGTCCTTCTTTCTGACACATTATTCAGCTCCATTATTTTGGAAAGATCAACTTACATATCACCTAGAAATATTCAGGCCCTGGAGATAATATTAGCAAGAAAACATTCTGTTGGTAAATCCTGCTGCTCAGGGTGCAGATACTCTACTTTTAACATGTTAAAACGTGTTTACATCACATTTTATTCTCCTCTCTCAAGAAACAACAATTTCTCTGCAGTTTTCAAGGCACTTAGATTGCTGACCTGAATATGCCTCTCAACATAATAATCATAGAAAATAAAGTAATTTCATATTTTTGTCCTGGCTGGGCATCAAAGGTTTTAATTAATTATGTGAGATGATTAAGAATAGCCTGCAAGAAAAAAATAGTCTAAAAAATGTTTTGATTGTGAGTTTTGTTCCTTGGGTCCTAGCTCCAAAAAGTTTTTTGTTGTTTTTGCAGACAAAATAAAAACACTTTGACTCGATGTCTGATGTGTGAACTTTGAATGTTAGCCAGGCACTAAAGCACATAACGAAACAAGTGACCTTTTCATCCTTCAGAGATAGCTGCATGTGATCCCAGATCCCCAGGATGCATCTTTGGTACAGAGTTATGTCTAATGATCTTGCTTACAATGTCTCAGCATGTAACTGGTTTGGAGAAAGCAACAACCTTTCTATGTAATCAACTAATCAATGTAATATAGACCTGTGTTGAAAAATGATACCATCTTTCTAAGAAAACAAAAGTAAATTCAACAAAGTGGAGATTCATACTAATCTCAGTTTTACTGGGTGCCTTGCCTTATTGCTATCCATACGTTAATCACTCCATGATGTAATTATGAGTGTGCCCATTCATTTTCAGGATTCATATTTTTGGAAAATATTACACATTAATAGCATTAGTGATCATATAATCCTTGTATTTGCTTCAGCAGTTGATAAGGACTGTTTTTCTCTTAAAGTATAATTACTACTAAAAATAGTCATTAAATCTTATTTTTTACTAAAACTCTAAATATTTAAAATAAGATACATAACAAAATTCCATTCTATTAAGAAATTTTTTTCAAAATTTTAAACTTATTTTTGTTTTCCTACAACTTGATTATAGCAGCAATGTATACGTATGATAGCAGTAAAATTTTATTGAGTACATAGCTTTTACCACTAGTTATGACCAAGCTTTATTCTGATGGTTTTCTTCAATAAAAAGCAAAAACTGAAATATAATTTAAAGTCAGTAAATATAATTCAAGTTGCTGTCACTGACTTAGCTTCAAACCTTACCTATAGTCTATAATAATCAACTGTAAAATTGCACCTCCCAGACATTATATTTAAAATACATTTTACGTTTGTATTCTTTTAGGACTTTATTGAAGTATGATTGATGTGTAAAATTGCATATATTTAATATAGACCTTTTGATGAATTTGGACATATCCACCATGTACCCATGATGTTATCACCAAAATAAAAAAACAAAGATAATAAACACATTCATTACCTCATCTTCACACACACACACACACACACACACACACACACCCCATAGTACTGAAGAACACAAAATCATTTTTTTAATCAGTCATTCAGAAGGAAAGCCCCATGTGAATTGAGAACTCATTATTGATATGAAATGAAATTTTTATCACAATATTGGAAATGATTACTCAATCTGTTTACTTCTTAGGCCACTTGCTAGTGGCACATATTGCTTTCTATGCAATGTGTATTTTTGTATGGCATATTGGAATACTAAAATCAAAATTACAGATTTTTTGTTTCTTCTGAACATTATAAGGAAGTCACGCAAGAACCTAACGGGAAGTTCAATTATAGAATACTATAACCAAATAGAAATCTTCTGTGTATTATAGAAGATTTGAGAAAATTATATGCATATGTGCAAAATATTCCTCCAGACTCCGAGGATGGTTCTTTATGCTTCTCTGGTACTAAAGGGTCTGCAAGTGCTTCCCAGTGTGATGTCCATTTGAATGCAGAGTAGGACCAAGTTCCTGTTGTAAGGAAAGATGTGTTGTCCTTTCCAGACTGGGAAAACAATGAGCTGAGGCTTAAAGAGAAAATTACAGAAGTAAAACGTCATGAAGTTGAAGTGCAACCAGCATACCACATACCAGAGTAGAAAAGTTTTCCTACCAAAGCTGACTCACCACCGTATCTGTGCATGGAAAACCGTGAACCCTGCGGTGGCAACTTGCCTAATAGTACGCAGGCTAACTTCACAATGTATGAATGTTATAAAACCAAGTCTGTAATTACTTCAGAGTCTTTAAAATCCCTTGTCAGAGTTACCTGTTGTACATTACCTCAGATCTGGAACACTTGTTTCTTACTGGAATTCTCCATTAACAATCACCTTCCAATTCACTCATTTGGGGAGGTTTTCTTGAAGTTAAAGGTAATGGTTCCTGTGGGAACACAAACAGCGATCTCTCCCTTTTAACATCTCCACTTGGACTAAGCATGGTGGTGCATGCCTGTAATTGCTGCTACTCAAGAGACCAAGGGACAAGGATTTCAAGTTCAAAGTCAGCCCAGGCAATTTAGCAAGACCTTGTCTTAAAATAAAATAAAATAAAATAAAATAAAATAAAATAAAATAAAATAAAATAAAAGGCTGGGGTGCAATTCGGTGGTAGAGGACTTTCTTAGCATGCCTTAGGTCCTGGTTTTATCCCCAGAAATACATTAAAAAAAAAATTCTATATGGGATTCTACAAAACAGAAGTATCACCAACACATTCACATACATGCATCATTTGTTTCTTAATCAAGTTTAAAAATAGAGAAATATATTTCCCTTTAAGATGACGTGAATTTAAAAATAAAAGTATATAAGCTAGGTTAAAAATTGCCAGGGATAGACTCAAAGTTTAAGGAGAAAATGTTAGGAGTAAAAATGTTTAGATAGACAAATATATTAACTGTGTACAAAAATAGATTCAACTCTTGTTCTTCACATCCATGTTTCCCAGGCCTCCATCTCTCTTCATTCTGTGTCCTCTTATCCTGCTCTAAGATTAAATACTCAGATCTTATGGTCCTTTCTTGCCCTTTTCCCCCACTCTGTCACCTTTGAAAAGTTTGGTTTGGATTCTCTTATTACCAAACATTCCTTGGTTTTTCATTGCATTATTTCCTGTTTCTAAGAATTGGACTTTTCATGACCCTGAGTCTTGTACTGATCAACTTCTTTTTCTATTAGCCTCTCTCCTTAAACTGTAAAACAGGCAGTGAAACAACCAGGGAGAATTGGCCTAAGATATCCACATACAACTAGAAAATTCTAATATCACCGTATGCAAAAACTCATGCTGTAACTAAAGCTTTAAGCATGAGTAATAAATGACCAGACAAGGTGGTTCTATCCCCAACAGGAAAATTCTCAAGTTAGAAAAATAGTAATAAAACTGAGCAGCCTCATAGACAGTAGATTTATGCTTTATAGCTGTTAAAGCCCCACACTTAACCAGCCGGTGGGGCAGAATCATTTCCCATGGATCATAAATCACTTGCCTTTCTATAGTACTCAGTGTTCACCTTCATGTTACTACCAAGACAAATGCTACCTTGTAGTTCAAGGGAAATTTGCATTATGTGGTCAAATTATATGAATTGCCCATCCAGTTCTCCTGAGTGCCTGCAGATTGCCATAAAATAACAAAAGCAATACTATATTATGGAATTGCTGCTCACAGCACTACTCTTGATGGTGAGCCAAAGTACTGGAGAGCTTTAGAGTTTAGTTAGAGCTTTAGAGTTGGGCCATAAAAACACATTTGAGCAAGATATGGCTATTTGAAAAGCTTGTGTTCATTTTTCTACAGACCAAATGAAGCATAAAATTTGTGGAAACAGCCTCAAATTCAATGCTTTCCACCTAGTTCCCAGCAATTTCCAGTAGCCAGAATCTCATAAAATCGTGAGAACTATAATAGACAATTGACTTCAGAAAATAAATTAACACCAAATATTTTATCAACAGAGAAAAAGTAGAAATGAATCATTATATAGATGTGAACAGCCAAAATCCTATGTGTTAAAATGCTAAGTGTGAAAAGCATTAGCTAAATTTCATGGAATACATGATGAGAAGCAAGCACTGCCCTCTTGCCTCCCAAGAACTGATTCTATAATTAATATGGTTTCAGAGTGCACTAATACAGGCTTAGCACAAGTATTGCTATGACTCAAAATGAAGACAGATTTTGCCTTCACGTCAAAGGCCAGCTAATGATCCTAATGGGAATGTTAGGGTACAAGACAAAGATTTTATAAGCATGGAACTTATGTGTTGCAGAGTAAGAGTTTGTGCACTGAGGAGAATCCTCCCTGCTAAAGCTCCACAGGTGGGAATGGAGCCCTCACTGACTTTCAGTCAGAGGACTCTGGGAGGGAAACAAACCTATCCTGAAAGAGGAACTCCCCCTTTCCAACTTCCTGTTCTAATAAACATTTTTCATTCAAATTGTGGACCAATAAGCAAGGATCTCCAAACAACTGAAGAAAGAGAAGGAACACAAGTAAATAAAACAAACAAGCAAAAAAAAAAAAAACAGAGGAAACAATAATAATTCAATGATAACTTAGCACATATTATGTGAAATGAAAGAAGATTCTACTCAGAATTTTCTGATTGATTAGAAAACATGCAAAACAAAAGAAAAAAATCAGCTGCATAAAAAGTAAATGCCCAAAAGACAGTATAAAATTCTTGGTATTTAAAATAGAGTGATAACAAAAATAATAAGCATAGAGCAGTGAAGAAATCTTTCAGATCATAAAGACAAATTACAAAGAGTTATGAAGAAGTGGAAAAGGTAGAAGAGGCAGTATCAATCCACAATGGAGGGGAAAGGAAATACTGATTGGGAAGAATTACTTATAATAGAAAAAAAATTTTCCAAGTCTGAAAATAAAGGTTTTCTGGAATTGTAATATCCATCTGATTGCCAAGCAGAGATGTAGAAGTGGGAGGAGCACATCTAAGGAAAATCTGTTTGTGTTAGAACTGGTAGATAGAACTCTGAATAGATACAAAAAAAATTATAATGATGAGTTTACTACCATATACTGAGTTTGGTCTGCTTTGCATTGCCATGACCAATACACCTCATGTGAACATCTGAGAAGAGGAGTTTATCATGGCTCGTGGTTTCAGAAGTTCAGTTCATGGTTTGCAGACTCCCTAGTTTTGGGCCTGAGGTGAGTAAGGACATCATGGCGAAGGGTGTGATGGGGAAGAACAGCTCAGGTATGGCAACCAGGAAGCAGAGAGAACTCCCCTTACCAGAGACAAAATGTCAACCATCAAATCCCATCACCTTCCTCTAGCCACATCCTATCTGCCTAGAGTTACCACCCAGCTGTTCCCTATTTAGTGGATTAATCACAACCCCCATAATATAATCATAATCTAATCATTTCACCTCTGAACACCTTTGCATTGTTTCACACATGAGCTTTGGGTGACACTCATATCTAAACCATAACACAGTGTATATTAACATTTGTGATAAATGAAAGTGAGTTTCAGTCAAAAAAAATAAGAAAGGAAGGAAAGGAAAAAGTTTTGTTCAACCAGAGTTTGAGTGCCTCCTATGAGTTAGAACTCATTCTAAGTGCTGCAGTTCTCAGGAGACATAAATAGAAAGAGCAGCTCTGTTATGGTCTGCATTCTAAGTGGAGGGAAAGAGATAGTAGAATAAATAATGAGATGGAAGCCATCAGGAAGTGCATCTGTGTGGGAGGAGGAGGACTGGGTACAGGCTAGTACAGGCTGGGAGAGTTTGCAACTTTAAAATTTGGATACTTGGAGAAAAAAAATTGAAGAGCAAAATCACTGCCCCAAATAGTAGCAAACTAAAACTTAGAGTGTTGTTATATTGTCAGAGGTTCCAAGAGCATACCCCAGTCAACAAATGTCCATAAATATGGAGGTAGTTCCAACAGGGATTAGAAATAGATGCTTTACACAGAGGCAGTGATATTAGTTTCAGCTGGAGAGCTCACTTTGATCCATTCCAGAGTTCCCTTTTCTGTACAGGATTTAGAATTTCCCATCTCAGCACAGTCTATTCAAAAATTCTGTGATATTACAAATAACTCATTTTAAAAAGCACCTAAATTATAATGCATAAAATTTATTTTAAAATATATATTTATTTAATATATATAAATATTATATATTAAATGTATATATAAATACATTTATTCTATATATTTTTTAAAAATATATAAGGAATGAGAAGCATTCCATGCTGTATTTTTAAATGAAACAAAGACCACATCAAAATATAACATCATCTTATACTGAAAGTGTACAAAGTGATTTTAATAATGGTGCAATAGAAGATAGTAATATATTGTGTAGCTTTAAATGACTTTTTATTTTTCTTTATGGTATGTGATTATTAATTTGAACACATTTTAAATTATTTTAAAAAATTTAAAAATATGTGTATAAAATGCATCCAAGTTATTCAAATTTTTAGAAATGTTTTATAAAAATATGAGAATATGACAAGGACAAAGAATCACAAAGGAAAAGCAAGTCATTTAGACATAAACCTGAACAAAAAGTACTTAAGGGCTTACAAAAATGCTGCTAGTATATATGCAGCACTGTTAGTTAAAAAACCTCCAAGGTTGACCTTAGGTTCAGGCTTGGGACAGGAAAAAGGCACATGAATAAAAATACTAGGCTTTTTTCTATCATAAATTAATATATTCATTACACTTATATGTACAAACACACAGACATTATATGCATGTATATTGTGTATATGTATATTGTGTGTGTGAATATATATACATATATGTATATTTCAAGTTGAAATTTTAAGGGTATTTATCTCTGAGTTAGGAAGTTCAGTAACTGGAATTTTACCACTTACTTTATACGTCTCTGTTTAATTCATTTATAAGGAGGATGTGCCATATAACAGCTTTTTAAAGAGAATTATCTACGGGCAATATAAATATAATTAGCCATTTTTAAATAACTTATGCAAAAATATTCAGACACTTAACCTTGATTAGAAAAACTCAGTATCTATCAGTAACTATTTGGGAGTTTCCACAGATCTGTGAAAGTAATGTTCTTCTCTACAATTTATAGCACTACAGATTATAGTTGCTGAAGAATATTAGAGTTCTAATTTATCTTAGTGCTGGTCTGTTCAACCCACGATGTCATCTCTAAAATATATGGACAGATGGTGGGACTCAATTCAAGCTTTAAAAAAATGAAAGAGATATGCTAAGTATGTAGGAGGAAAAGAGGTGCTAAGCCTATGGAGAAGGAGACTCTGGGGAAGGCAGTCCCCACGCCAGCACAGGCTGCTCCCCAGCCCTGCCTTGGGAGGAAATGCATTTTGTGTTATATGAAGCAGTGTATTCTATACATCTTTCTTATAGTAGATTGGCCTACAGTTAAACTAGTATATCCCTAAACAAAGTCATATTTTCAGTATTTTCTGAAAAAAAAAAAAGGGAAGAGGAATGGACACTGCTAAGTTCAGTACGTTGCAGGGATAATGCAGAAATAAAGAGCATTTTATACTAACATTTTAACCTTCCTCCTCAAGAGTATCACCTGTGTCAACTTAGTAGATGAGTTTCTCCTTGGTATTTGATGTTCGCTAAATTCTTTAAGAACTTTCCCCCCAATTCAGCAAAGATTTAATTTGGTCTAATTGCTTTTCAAGGGCAGCAAGCACACCCTGACACAATAAACTTGGAAGATTAGCTACTGGTCATGCATGGGTTCTGAAGAAATGCATATTGTGCTCAAGTTCTCCAGTAATGATATTTAAAAGTAATACAATTTATTAAACTTTTGTACAAAATTCAGTGGATTTTCTTGTCTATTTTAATGACAATGTGACATTAGCCAAAATTGTAAATTTTGATTAATCTAAAGTTATTCATGAAGTATACAGATCCAAAGGCTTTTATAATAAAAATCTCTGAAAATTGGCTGGGTAATGGTAGTAAATTCTCCATTTAAAAGATATTTTACTGCTGATTAACCATTTTATATTCCAAGTTTTACTTTGCATTTTCTGACTTCTACTTCTGAACAAAAATTGCATGAGAAACTTATCTAACTTTGAAATTCTCACTGACATACATTTTGCTCTCTACTATTCAGACCATATACCCATAGGCCTATCTTAGACAGATTGGTAATTTACAAATATCATCTAAAAGAGAGTTCATACTTACAAACAATCAGTGTTGCCTGATGATTGGTAAGACCAGCGTGGTATATCCCTATGGACCTGGCCTCAGTGGTGACAGGTGACAGGAGCAAATCTGACCTAATCCTGGCTTAGGAAAGCCACACCCATGTGGCTCACAGGATGACTGACATGTACCACATGCTTGCCAATCATCCTTACCTCATGGACTAGTGCAACAGCTTTATAAAGGATTGCCTCTTGGGTTTTACCCCATTACCATAGGTGGTTGGCAGCATCTCTAACCAACATCTCTAACCACCAGTGAAAATAATTTTTGAGAAGGATGGTGTGTTCCCTTAAAGCATAAACCCCAAATCCTCCAAAGACTTCCCATTACAATTGGAAGTCTGCAATCCAGGCCAAAATCTTAATGCATTACTTCTGACCTCATCCCAGGCTACAGGTTCTTCTTTGTCAAACGTGTGGACTTCCTTCTTTGTTCACAGCTTCTTGCACTTGCTAACGTTACCCTCCTGAAGGTTGCACCTAACAACTTCCTTCCTACATTTTTCTTTTCTTGAACTGAAATGTCTTCTTATTCATAACATAGACAATTATTTTAGCCATCTCCAGCCACCCCCATTTAACTACATTCATTCTCTATCACATTATAAATTTTACCTCAGAAGATCAAATTAAATTAGAATTTGATACTTAGTCTACCTAAACTGACATAATTTATTTTTCTATGATTATTTTCAGTTTGCTCCTTCTAGGAAGGAGTCACCTTGTTATCACTGTGTCCCCAGTACCTAATTCAATGACTGCAAGAAAGTAGGCATGGAACAAATATTTGTAAGCTGACTGACTGATGAAGGTCATTTCTGGTCTCACCATTTCTCCATCTGGAGTTCTTATTAACTATTGGGCCTGCCAGGATTTCCTCTATTGCCATCACACCTGCCATTCTTACTTCTTATCTTCTTTAAGTCTATGTGCTAGGAAAATCCCTTTGATTCATCTTCTGGTTCACAAATTTGACCTTAATTTGGGCTTATTTTTCTGTTAACTTGTTAATACACTTGTGAAGAAGGAAAGGATTATCTTTGCATTTTAAAGGAATAGAGATGATCTCATTTTCTAATCAATAAGTATAATATTGCTTTCATTATCTCTGATAGTGTTTTTTACATTACTATCAAAGTCTTATTCTTTATGCTTTATTAATCCCCTTTCTTTGAGTATCAGATTCTACTGATATATTTAGTGTCTCTCAACTATTTGCTAATTTCTTTTATTCTTCAGTTTCTATTAGTGTGCACAATTTATATTACAAATTGATAGAAACTGAAAAATCAAGCACTAAATAATTTAGTTGCAAAATAGTTAAATTTGTTTTTCATATGTCAGAACAAGGAGTTCAGAAGATGAAAAGACTCAGTTATATTTTCAGGAATATCTCCACATTTTAGTAAGACATTGAAAATAACCATGTCATTGAATATAAGGAGATAGAAATTGGATTTGAAACAAATACTCAGTGTAAGATGGATAATTTGCAGTAGATTCAATTATGTTATATAATATGTATCAGATGCTGAGTAAATAAAAGCTGTGGAGACTGATGTTTGATCTAATAAACTTCAGCAAAGCAGGATATCTGATCTATCAGTAATGTTTCTTTCCATGAAATTAACAGATACAGAAAGAAATTTTTGTTGATCATGTACTGGATTCCAAGAACATTATACAGCCAAAAGAGAGCATTTAACCAGCTATGACATTGTATTGCTTTACTTTACACTTCATTTGTTTCTGTTACATAGCCCTGTACTTTATTATTACTCATTGTTACTAACAGGCACATTCAATTTGGTCCTAGGAAATGTTTCTGTCATCTATTAAACTATGAAACTAATGACTGTAACATGTAACAGGTTTAATTACATGTATTGATCCTAAGTGTTTATTTCCTTATTTGTTCCTTAAAAATAATCTCTTTTTATAATTTAAATTAATCAAGTAATCTAGCAAAAGAAAATCTTTTAAAATCTACAATTTAATATCATTTGTGTTACTTTGTATTTGAAAGGTTCATAACATTATTTCACATTCAAACAATGTTAAATATTATTTCTTTCTGTTAACTTTTAGAACTTGACAAGACTAAAAAATAAAATATATTATTCAATAAATTACTAAATACCTTCAATATTTGTTAATTTATTTCTGTGATAATAAAAGGATACCATCAAATTATTCCCCACTATACCCCTGGATATGTATCTTTGGTTTTATTTTTCCATTCAATAATCAGTCTATTCTTGGTATACGAATATTCCAGGATAAACTCCTATTAGATCCTGCTAGATCTTAGTGTGTTTTGCCATGGAGTTGAAAGGCAGTGTGGTTTACTCTATGGATAGGGTCAACATAATAACTAGTATTTACTGAGCTGACTGCTGAAAACTTCTTATCAAATCTGTCTTAATTCCATCCATTCCTGAATCCACCATTACAGCACATTTGTATTTTCTTTTATTTCTTACCTGATTGAATCAGTATGTGATATATCTCAATAGGTGAGATTTTCTGCAGGTCCACCTACATGCACACGCATCCTTACCTACTTCTTTCCTCCACAGCCACCACCAATACACCTGTGCACATCGCCACCATCTTTTCCAGGTTTTGCCATACCCCTAATGCCCTACGTGGTCCCCCATTCATACCTGCTTATATCTAGTATTGGTGGTCTTGTTTCCTGCTTAAAGCTTCTTCCTGGATACTCCCAACCAAAATCTGAATCACCAGAGACTTTTCATCTCTTTATCATGTGCCACTCTTTCCTTTGTCTCATGTCTTGCCATCCAGTCACACTGACTCCTACTGACTTCTAAGTTCTCTCTCTCTAACTCCTTTCCTGGCCACAGAGCTCCCAGATGCTCTCTTAGTCCAGCACCTCTCTGTCCTGGATCTCTGTCTTTGCTGCTCTATCCCAGTACTCTCTTTGACCTTCATCCACAAACCATTTGTCTCAAGTTAAATGTTCATTCCTTGAAAATGCCTTCAGTGACTCCAAATAAAATTCGGCCTATTTTCATAATGTTTTTAACACCCCTATTTTCATTTCATGAAGATACTTTGTCATCTTTGTAATTATGCATTTTTAAAGGATTTTGTCTATTTTTATCACCAATTTGTCAATTCCTTGAGATCAGAGGACAATATATCTCATTAAACATTAAATCTATAGTGCCTACCACACATCTTAGGGGATATAGACACTTGATAAATATTTGATTATAAGTGAATAATTGTTCTCTCAACATTTCAAGTGAGCTAGAGGTAATGAATTGCAATTTGTAATGCAGTCTTTCAGTTCACCTTGAGTAAATATTCCAATAATTCTAATACTGAACCAAGGTCTCTGTAGATGCTTTTGATATTTATTCAACAATCTGAAATGTGTATTTCTTTTATGGCCAAAGCAATATTGGGCATTTTATGTTTAATCTAAAAGTAATTAGGCAGCTGACCTCCGAAGTGAATAGACTATAAACTATAAAAAAAATGTATCTCATTGTTTTCCAAGCATTCCTTCTATAAAGACATGTAATAATTTTAAATATCATTTTATTGAGTAAAGAGAAAACTTTTTATAAGAAAGAAGAATATCTGATTGCCATCATTTTGCAATGAAAATAAAAATCTATGAAAATAGTGCTAATTAGAGTTTTGGCTGATTCATATTTACTGGATAGAGTGGAGCATGATATGTCTGATTAATCTTTACTACGTCCTATAAAGTTATTAAAGGTAAGTGTAATGGTGAGACCCTATTTTGAGTTTTGTCAAAAGACAATATTTTATTAGGCCTGATGTTCTGTTTTTTTAGACTTGGAAATTCAATATGAATAATCCAGATTGTTTAGTAATTAGTAACGTGTAAGTCAAACTTAGTTATAATGTCTGATTGCATAGCTGCTCACTAACTCAATAATCCTAATTTTATGTCTTTGTGTTTAGGTCTTTAGGAAGATGCATAGTTCAAGAATGATGGTGGAATGCAGCAGGCTGGGTAGCCTCTGAATGTGCCACATTCTCATTACCAGCTTCTAACCAACTCCTTCAATGATTCTGATTAAAAATAACTGTTATAGAATTCTGCCACTACCTATGAAAGAGTAACAGAAATTGCATTTAAACTCATACTTATAGTAAAATCACACAAAGTATGGGAAACAATGGTTGTCAGATATTTTAGTTAGGTTTTTCATTGCTATGACCAAAAGATCTGACAAAAGCAACTTGTGGAAGGAAAAGTTTGTTTGACTCATAGTTTCCCAGGTTCAGCCCATGGTAGGCCACCTTCATTGCTCTGGACCCAAGGTACAGCAGCATATCATGGCAAAAGGATTTGGTAGAGGCAAGCAGCTCAGGTCATGGCCACCAGGAAGAAGAGAGAAACCTCAGTTCACCATGAACAGAATATATATCCCAAAGTCACACCCTGATGACCTATTTCCCCAAGTCACACCTCCTACCTGCCTATAGTAACTACCCAGTTAGTCCATATCTGTAGATTAAGCCGCCGGTTAGCTTACAACTCTCATAATCAAACCATTTTGCCTCTGAACATTCTTACATTGTCAAACCCAAGAGCTGCTGGACAACACCAGTCATAGCATCAGATGTGGACAACAGGCAGCAATGACAGAAATCTCTGAGAGAAGAAAATTAAATGATGCTAGCCCTATGTCATTGCTGCCTGGAAGAAGTTTCTGGTCTCAGCATAAAGAATGTATCGAAAGAGAGCTCAGTGTTCTCAGTGGCAAAATAGGACTGATTCCAAAGTTCAGAGAAGCCCAGGTGGATAGACTTTGTAGAGCACAACGTCAAAATGAAGGGATAGCACACAGAGAGTTCCAGGTGTCCTCATGTTGTCACCCTCAAGGCATTTACTGAGCTCTTACCCACTCAGGGTTACAGGGAAACTAGGAAAACACCTCTAGAAAGGAGACAGCTGAGCAATCCCAAGAGTGCCAATGTCTTCCAACACATCAAACATCTCCTGTAATACTCAGAATGCCATTAACCTCACGGTACTGGGACAGCATTAACATTAGACTAAAGGAAGTCCAGAAATGCTTCTGGAACAGCTTAGGAGCAACCCTCTAAGGGGTCAAACTGATTCCATATAACTAACTTGCACCCCATATAAAGGCAAAATGAAAGGTTGCCAAGAAACTACCACCTCGCAGCAGAAAGGCATCCAGTAAAAAATAAAGACATAAGATGTGAAAAAGAGTGAGAAAAAAAAATCAAACATTGTATCAGCTCATTTTGGCTGTTAAAACAAAATACAATAAATTGGGTAACTATAAACAACAGGAATTTATTTGTTACAGTTCTTGGGGTTGGAACACTTAAAATCAAGGTGCCATTAGATTCAAGGCGTCTGATGAGGACCTGTCTGCTGCTTCAGGCGTGGCATCTTCCACCTGAATCCTCCTAGAGTGAAAGGCAGTGGGCTCCCTTCTGTAAGGCTGTTAAGTCCAGTCCTGAGGGGTCTGTCCTCAAAACCTAGTTACCTGTCCCTACTTCCTAATTCCATCACCTCTTGGAGCTAGGACTTCAACCTGTGAATTTTGTGGGCACAGAAACATTCAGACTAAAACAATGAGATAGGTACACCCAGTAAGAAAATCAATCTATGGAAATAGACATAAAATTGATAGATGTTGTAGAATTACTCAAAACTATATTTAATAACTATTATAAATAATGTCCATATGTTCCAGAAGGTAAACAAGCCAGGCATGGGGGTGTATGCCTATAATCCCAGAGATTTATGAGGTGAAGGCAAGAAGATCACAAGTTTGAGGCCAGCCTCAGTGATTTATCAAGGCCCTGTCTCAAAATAAATTTTTAAAAAGGACTGGGGATGTAGCTCAGCAGTGAAGCACCCCTGGGTTCAATCCCCAGTACCAATTTAAAAAAATAAAAAGAAGAAGATAGACAAGAGCATGAATGAAGCAAAAAATAATGAATGGAAGAGATAAATGGGCCAAAACAAACTTTGAAATATGGAACATAAAACGTTTGAAAAAAATTTGCAAAGTGTTATCAATAGAAGACTAGATGTAGATGAAAAGATTAATCAACTGAAAACATAGCAATGGAAACTAAAGTGAAAAATATGGAAATGATATGAACATCAGTGAGCTGTGGAACAGTCAAATGGCCCATCACTTGAGTGATTGGAACCTAGAAAGAGAAGAAAGGAAGTCACAGAAAAGGTGGTTCAAAGGTTAAGTTCCCAACTTTGATGAAAGTTATAAACCCACAGATCCAAGTAACTTAAATCCCCAGCAGAAGGAACATGCCAAATGTGGGAGCAAGTTACAACCTCATCATGACACTGATAATGAGGATACCAGATGTATATTTATTCTACACTAAAGTTTGAATTATGTCACTGACCTGTTCAGAAACCTCAGTGGATCATTATTTCTACTCAAAATAAAGGACCAATTTAAAAATCTCAGTTCTTCTGTAAAGCCTTTTCTAAATTCTTACAAGGGAATTGATCACTTTTTCTATTCAAATATGCTGTGATTTAAATATTTGTTCCCTCTAAAACTCATGTTGAAATTTAATTAACATTGCAATGACATTAAGAGATGTCTGGCCCATTTCACCTTCCCCAGTGCCCCTTCCCTAATCTCTGGTCAACACCATTTTGCTATCTACTCCTTTGAGTTCATCTTTTTAAGATTCTACACTTAAGTGAGATCATTCTGTATTTCTCTTTCTGTGTGTGGCTTATTGAACTGAGGTCAACCAGAAGGAGAAAACAGTCAAAGCAGTAAGTGAAGAAGCCTGAATAGAGAAATGGATTTGCTGCGCTTAAGGGAAACAAGGGGTCAGGATGCCTAAAAGAAGAGAGGAAAGAAAGATGATCTAAGGGTTTAGGTTATAGGATCTCTAGGACCTACCAAGAAATGATTTTAAATCCTATTTCAAAAGTGTCATTGAGAATTGGAGACCATCAGATGATCACATGATTTCATTTTCATTTGAAAAATGAAATTATTAAACAAGAAGTCAGAAGACCAAATGTTAGCACTGAGATGTCCTGGCAAGAGCTGTTGTTGGCTTTGATTTGTTGCTCGTGATGAGGTGAATGCTAATGATTTTGTTGAAATATATTTTAACAAAAGAAGAAAATTAGGAGAAATAAAACTGGATATATAGTTGGAAAGAAAAAGAGGAGGAAAGAAGTTCTTTTCAGTATGCTCATGTAAAAATCTTTTATTGAAAATGCACTATTTTTTTTCTTCGAAATAATAAAGAATTGTGTAGTTTGGGAATATGCACAGAATAAAATGATTCACATATTTACAGCATTTGCATTTTTCCAGCCCTTGATTTTTACATTTACAAAATAAATTTTACTTGGGTTGAAAATTAATTCACCTCAAAAAAGCAGCAGAATAAAGTCTCTCAATAGAAAGGACTCCAAAGGCAAAACTGAGCTGAAAATCATGAGATGTCATCAAGCATTTTTAGTTTGTGAAGCTTTTTCAGATTCTCATATGAAAACAAGATGAGACAAGGCTTGAATAATTTCACTGGGAATTTCTAGCATATTAAAATGTAAATATTTTCCTTATGTCAACATTTTTCTTTGAATGCTTGCACAGGTTTTTTCATTATTATTAGCTGACAAAAAATATATGAAAATTCTCAGTTGATCTGGTCAAATCTAATTGCCTTCTGTCACTAATTCAAGTGGCCCCATGCACATTTGGTCTTAATACTGCCAACTTCAATTGTGGCAAGAAGAAAAAGAATATATTAAAGTTGGAAAAGGGTGAGCTATTTTAATAGTAAGATGCTATCTCAGTTTTTTCATTCATTAATATCTCTGCATAATAAAACTTCTATCACAATTATTAAAAGTGATATTTAGTTTTTCTAGATAACCTCTTCCAAAAGTTAAAATTACAGAAATAGGTAAGAGGGAGTCCTGTAAAACTAACACAGATTCAAATACACTTATACCACAAGACTGACCAAGCAATCACTCCACAAAACCATTTATTTGATTTATTTCATCCTGAACATGGAAAGGTAGTCCTTGCTAAGTTTAATTGCATGACATAGATCAGAATATTCTGTTTTTGATACATTTATGATTTTTAAGAGCCAACCAGCTTTCCATATAACTCCTTTGTATGAAATATGTTGTAAGTAGCATCACAGTGACGGTTTTAGGTCACACATTTGGAATGTCTCCCTATTATATCATTTCCAAGGCATTTCTTTATGTATCTGCGTTTGATTGGGTGAAAGTCACATCAGCATGTTTGGTCATAAAACTAAACCTAATCCTCTCTGTGTCTTTCAAAGTGGTATCATCAATCTTTTTATAAAAAGGTGAAGATGACCTTATGATAATGTACCTTGCAAAAGACAGGACTTCAAGCTCTACATGGTCTACTTCAGCAAGAAATCACTTACTCACTGGTACTGCAATTGAGACCATTCATCAACTTTTTTCATTCAGTGACTGATTCGTCTCAAAATTCAGATTCGCTTGAAAATTAACTACAGAATAAAAGCAATTTAAAACACATAGTATTGTTTTTTACAAATTTTCAGTAGTTAAGATCCAATTTATGTCTAAAAATAATTCAATTTTAGTACCTTTCAATCATTAAACAAAAAGAACAGAATCATTCTATTTGTTTCAATGTAAGATACTCTGTTGTCAAACTTAGTTATGAAGGAAATTCTGTATCAGCAGATTATATACCCATCAGCATGTTTCAAGGAAACTATCCATTGTTCTCAAACATAAAAATTATGAATTTAGGATATTTGGCATTCATTCAAATGCCACATGAATGCCAATTTTCATGAAAACATTCCCAAAGGTGTATCTGCCAAGAGTGTCAGGTACATTTTTAGCTCACATGGAAGTCTCTTTCCACCTAAAGAATAAAGGTTTTCTGAATAATTTTTCTTTATTCCATCTGAACCCTGTATTCTAGTCTAGTATCTTTTCGGTGAAAAAAGCTCTGATGTTAATAAAGTAACATATATGGTGATGTTTCTTTTATTCCTACTGGTGATAGAGAAGGCCTTGACTTCCATTATGGTACAATGGAAATTCCAATAAACAACTACTCGCTGTGAATCAAGACACATACCCTTCATGCGAAACAGGGGGAGACAGTCTCTATAGCATGCAAGAAATCTCATTCCTCCTTATGCAAAACTTACCTCTAATAGAGTCATGTATTATCCTCTTTTTTGTCCTATCTGGAGTTGCCCGATAGGAAAGAATCCAAAAAAAATCTAGGAATTTTCACCAGAATAAACCTGGACAAATATTAAAAGCAAAATAAATTGGATTTTATTTTTCTCTTCCTTTAATATTTATTTCCTCAATTATTTCAATTTTAGTCATTTTTTCTCTGAAACTGAGGAGAAAGCATACATGTAACTTTTTGAAAGATTTTCCTCTATACCAAGTTGCTGGGTAGAATAATGGGAAAAATAAGCCTTTGGCTTTGATATTTACTTGATGTACTTGACTTAATTACTGAAGAGAAATGAATATTCTGAAATATTATCTTATTGCTTTATTTCTTTAGAGATAAAACAGAAATTAATGCAAGTATTGAAGAAAGACTTTCATTTAATATCCAAGCACAAATTTAATAAAATCAAGTGTTCTGAAGTATTAACATTTGCTGATATTAATTAGTTATCTATATTTATACATTTGATAATAATTCTCAGGTTAACCCCGCAATAATAACAAAACTAAAGTAAATATATTCAACTTCATATTGCTTGATAAATTCTTATCATATTTTCTTAACTTTGTCTTGTTGTATGTGCTTCAAATCATCTTTTTAACATTTAACTTGCCAACTAAAGCTTATATTTGCAAGAATCTGTAGTTAACATTTCTTCTATAGGCCCCTAGACAAAAATCCAAGTTATCTTATAAGGTCAAAAATATAAGGTTTTTAAATGTTACAATAGTAAACCTGACATTTCACAGATATAATATATTAAATACCAAACATTGTATTCTGGACAGGAAATGTGCCCCTCCTAAGAAAGCAGCATAGTAAGTCCATGTCTAACTGCTTGGACAATGGGAATACAAACAACTAAAATATGTTTTGCATATCAAGAAGTTGTCATTTCAAACTTTATCTTTCTTTTAAGATTATCCTAATTTCCTCCTGGTATTTTCTTGTTAGAGGAAATTACCATTGTATTTCCTCTCCTTGAAAATATTTGTATATGCTTTATGCGATTTTAAATACATAACAATCTTTTCAAAGTTAAAAGTTTATTGTATGGTAATAAGAAATATGATTTTACTTTATTTTTCCATATAGAAGTATGGAGCCAAACCAATGCCAAACTTCCTACCTTTTATTTTAAGATTTGGACTTTTAGTCTTGATATGAATATATATTTCAGAAAATTTCATTTTTGTTTTTTGATATCTTATAAAATATTTGCCTTCCTCTCTATTAATTCATGTATTTTTTTATTAAATTTCAAGATTGATTACCAATATTTTCCATTTTTTTCTGATGTCTGATTCTGACAATAGCAGACTAGGACTCAATTCTAAATATAACCCAGCAGCCTTGAGAGGGAGCTGAAGGGTTGATGTGTCCCCCTGGTCTTCGACAGAGGTACGTATTCCAAGGAGGGTATTGAAAACACATGAAAGAAGTTCCCTCTTTGTAGCTGTTGGTCTGGGATTAAGTACATGGGAAAGGAGGCAGGAATATGGGTGGAAAGAAATCCGTTAGTTGGGGAGAAACATAAAAGTGAAGGTAGAAATCGTGGCTGCTGAAGAGTGTTGGGTCCTGGAAGAAGAAGCCTCAGACTCCACACATCTGGAGCACTCACTGATTATATTTCCACATTTTCCCTAGACTGCGTTCAGCCAATATCTGGATGCAGTACCCTATTATACTGACCCAGTCCAGCCTAACAAAATCCTCCTACAACAGGGAACTTTTTCTGAGGGTTCATTTTCAGACCGACCCAAACTTTTCAGAACTGTGCTTATTATCTGAGGTTTCCCAACCTAATCCTTCTTACAGAACTCTCTTTTTACAGTTTTCAGATTGCATCCTAGTCTTCTCATTCTCTCTCAACCCTATACCTCACAGTAATTTCCCAAAAACAAATCTTTTCCATACCTAATCCCATTGCTTAAGCCTTATAAGAAAACACACTGTAACAAAAGATTTTGGACTTGGTTATCTCTCTGTCCAGTTGGCAGCGAAGTCCCCATACGGAACATATATACAGGATCTACAGCCTTAGGCAAAAGATCGCATTTCTATCAACTTGGAAAATGGACTGGTGGAAGGTAATGTCCTCTCGAACACAGTGATTCAGGTATTTAAACATACTGAGAAAACAGTACTTACAAAAATAGGGTCATAATCGATTCTCCGGGGAAGGATAATGAGAAACAGAATGCACTAAACAAATGAGCAAAGACCAAGTGAAAGTCAGGGGTCCTCCTTGGCAGCTTACAAAGGGATTTTGTCTCCAGTAGCAGAAAATGCAGCTCAAGAGATAACTGAAGATCTGATAGCCCTGTACAGACCAGAGACAGCAAAATCCTTTGATTAGTCCAGTCTGTTATTCCACTGTCAGGGCCCTGCTTGGTAAAAGCAGAGGTGCTGAAGTTCAGGATAAGGGCATCTAAATGTATGCCTCCAAGAAATTGACTGTAGTCCCCCACCCCTGAACTCTTAGACTTTCAGAAGTGTCCCTTCCCTCTGGGGCAAGAGCAAGCAAGCACTCCTTTCACACCTTTAGAAAGACATCCGCACTCCTCAGGAAACTTCCAGCTCATTTCCATCTTTCTTACCACTTCAATGGATAAATTCCATCACAAACACTGGGACACACAGAGGCCAACAAGGAAAGAATGTATTTGAACCCCAAGAGTCTGTGAAAATTAACCTTCATGAATGAACTGGCAGGAGCCATGGATGTATTCTTGGATGTGGATACAAAGGTGCTTTATCAAGAGTGCCAAAATATGAGACTAGAAGATTAGGAAATTATTGACTTGGAGCCATTTCTCAGGTCATAGGATTTCAAGTTGGCAAGGGCTCTTCGAAATGGGCTCTACTCTCTGCAACAAGGTTCTTCGAAATGGAGAGGCAGTGGTTCCAAAGAGCAATGATGGAGCAGGACATAGAGGTGTCCTCATGGGATATCACCATCCCCTCTCACCTCCTGAACCTGAGTCAATTTTTATGATCTGGAACTCATTGATGGTAGCAGTTGTGTGGTCTCTGGAGTAGTTACATACCACGCTGCACAGAAAGTTTCCTAGATCTTCCCCCAAAGAAACCGATGGCCATTTCCCTAGTTATTGTAGAAAAATCAGTCCTCAAACATTTTGAGGACTAAAGGACGTGGATATGAGTTGATGTTGAAATCAGGAGATCCAAGGGTCATTATGGGCCAACTTTTAGATTGTGGTTTTGTGGAGCCTGGTAGTAAATGAGTTCTGCTAAATGTCCAGTGAGGTTTCAGACCCATTCAGTGGACACTTCCGCAGTCCCTCATTCTATAATTGGGGATTGATAGACATTACAGTTACAACCCCATGGATCCTGAGGCTATTGCATAAAGGCAATAGTGTCAGATGGAAGACAAATGGAGGCGTCTTCAATTACTATTCTGGTCAAAATAAAATTGAGATACAGAGACTGGCAGCAGGAATTAATGTTACAATTAAAGAACTGAAGGATACAAGGTTGGCAGTGCCGTTCATATTTACATTTAAAAATTTCACTCTGTTCCCTTCAAAAACCCAATGAATCCTAAATAGTACTGCAGTCACCTGAAAACTCAAGCAAATCGTTGTCTCTATCGCAGCTCCCCTAGTTGCATAATTGCTAGATCAGACTAATAAATTTTCAGTGCATTATACACAGCTGGTCATTTACATATTTTTTTCTTTTCCATTCATATCAGATAATAGAATCAAAAAGGGTTTTCATTGGAACAGACAAAAATGTTGCTATGGTCTAAAAGAGTCCCCCCAAATTCACATATTGGAATTTAATTGCAACTATGATATTAAGAGGTACGACTGCTAGGAGGTGACTAAATTATGAGGGTAAAGCCCTCATGAATGGGGTTCGTGACTCTGTGAGAGTGTGAGAGAGGCATTTGCCCCTGAGCTCCTTTTCCACACAGAGGGGGGTCACAGCATCATCTTGAAGCAGAGAGCAGCTCTCCCCAGACATGGACTCTGCTAGCACCTGGATGTTGGAGTTCCCAGCCTCAAGAACCGTGAGAAACATATGAATACATTGATAAGTTACCCAGTGTGAGGTGTTTTGTTACAGCAGCAAGAAAGCAATAAGACAAATATTTATTTACAATTTGCCCAAAATGGGCAGTCTGGGAGGTCTGGGATCTAGAAGGAACAGCATTGTCAGACTAAAGGTGAGCGGTTTTGGATTACATGCATGTGGATATGTGCATTTGCACTTGCTGGAAAGCATCCACTATGGAAAAGACAATTAAACACCAAACAACTCTCAGAGCTGACTTTTGGTCTCTAGCCACCAGAGGGGAACACAATGGGGGTTCAGATAGACTTTCTACCATAGAAAACATGGAGGCTACATATGAACTGAGCAGTATAGATTCTCACCTGCCAGGAGCTATCCAGCTGCTGCCTGGGAATGTCTACACTGTCAGTGACAGAGACAGCCCTGCCTCCTGGGACTTAACTGGATTCCTTCAGGAGATCAATGAGCCCCTTGTAGTAGGTGTTTTGCTATTCTAGTCATTGCAGATCTTTTTCCCATTTTTAATTGGGTGAGTTGTCTCTTTATTGTTGAATTGTAAGTGTTTTTTATATATTCTGCATAAAGGTATTTCACCATATATAAAGTTTAAAAACTTACCTTTTTATTTTAATGATGGAAGTAGTAGCAGCAACATTTTAATTTTTATATAATCTAAATTATGTATTCCTACTTTGACATTTAAATCTGTGATCAATTCTGAATTAATATCTATGTCCTGTGTAATAAGAGTCAAACTGCATTACTTTACATGTGGATATGCAGTGGTATCAATACCATTTATTTCAAAAGATTATTCTCTACAAATGCCATAGTTTTATTCTTCTTTATGGCTGAGTAATATTCCATTGTGTATATATACCACAGTTATGGCATTTGTAGGTAAATGGATGATGTTGGAGACTGTTATGCTAAGTGAGATCAGCCAATCCCAAAAATCCAAAGGCTGAATGGTCTCTCTGATAAATGAATGATGATGCATAATGCGGGGGGGAAGGGTGGCAAGAATGGAGGAAGGATAGATAGCATAGAGGAAGGGAGGGGTGGGGGTGGGGTGGGGGGTAAAAATAATAACAGAGTGTGTGACAGATACCATTGCCCTGTGTACATGTATGAACGCACAGATGGTGTGACTCTACTTTGTGTACAACCAGTGAAACAATAGCTGTACTCCATTTGTGTTCAATGAATCAATAAGTAGATAAAAAAAATTAAAAAGATTATTCTCTACCTTGTAAATTCTCTTGAAAACTGGCATAAAATCAACTAACCATGAATTGTAAGTTCTATTTCTTTTTTTCCACAAATCTCAAATCTATTTCATTGATATATGTTTATCTATATGCCAATATCCCATTGTCCTGATTACTTGTTTTGTAAGCAGTTTTAAAATCATGAGATATGAAATATGTAAGTTTATTCTTCTGGAAGGATAAAATATCACATTATTATTCATCTGTGATCTTTTTTGCCAAATAAAGTAATACTCCCAGGGATATTTTGGCCAGCTAATCTGTGGGCTATTGAAGTCAGCCCATGTTTTGCTCACCAAGCTCTACATCCTAAACTTGCAGTAGGTGATAATACAAGCAGTGTTTTTCTTTTGGTTCTCAGCCACACAGATGTATCTGAGATCTTTTTCTTTCATTCTTTCTTTCCTTAGTTGAGTTCAAGCAGGAGGGAGGGGTGCAGAGTGACAAAGAATGGTTACTCAAAAATTTGGCTTTTCTTTATGACATTTATATAATGTGTTGATCAGGTTGTGATATTAAGGTAATATCTACCTCTTAAAATGAGTTGGGAAGAGTTCCAAATTCTTCTGTTTTCTGAAGGAGTTTAGGTAGGATTGGTAATATTTCTTCCTTACATGTTTAGTAGATTCAGTGATAAGAACATCCTGGCCTGGCAGTATTTTCAACTCTAAGTTCACTTTGGGTAACAAAAACTTGGACCTAGAGCTCTTATAAGCATTTCTTTCTACCTTTTTGATGTCTATGGTGACTATAGTGAAATCCCTTCTTCGATCCTGATAAATATTGACTATTTCATTTTTCTTGGCAATGTATCTAAAACTTTGTATTATCCATCTTTTCAAAGAGTGAGCTTCGTTTCATTTCTTTCTCTTTAGTTTTTCTCCTCAATGTGGTTGATGGGTACTCTTTATTTTCTTTTGGGTTTTGATTTGTTTGTCTTCTAGTTTCTTAAGGCGGGAGTTTAAGTTTTTATTTTGAGACAAATTTTGTTCCTAAAATAAGCCTGCAGTGCTGTCAATGTCCCTCACTTTCAGTGCAGATTCAGCTCCATTCTACAAACTTTTATAGTTTGTATTTTCATTTTTTTTCCAGGAAACATTGTTTCTAATATCCTTTGAGATTTCACTTAGAAATATGTTATCATTTTTCAAAATTTAAAATATTTTCTATGTATCATTTTATTATTAATCGTGTCCTTCAATCCTGAAAGATAATTTCACTGGATACAGAATTACAGGCAATTTTTTTTTCTTTCAATACTAAACATTTCACTCCACTCGCTGCTTATTTGCAAGGCTGGTGAAGGGAAGTCTCTGATAGCATCTGTACTTGTTCCTCTAAAGTGTTTCCTCCCTACTCCCATCCTCTTTCAGGATTTTCTTTGTAGTTGATTTTTCCACAGTGAATATCATCTGCTGAGGTGTCAACTTTTGGGGTTTTACCCTCGGAGCTTCTTGGAGCTCTAGTTTTGTGTCTATAATCAACTCCAGAAAATTCACACTCATTTTTATCCCCATTTTTTTTTTGCTGTCCTTTCTTTTTTTCTTTCCAGCATTCCCATGAGGTTCACGTTACACCTCTCCTAATTGTGCCACACTTCTTGGATATGCTGACCCCTTTTATCAGGTTTTCTTCTTTTTATTTCCAGATGTTTCTACTGACATCATGGAGCTCACCAATGATTTCCTTCAGCATGTTCAGTTTAGGAGAACCCCACCAAAACCATTCTTCATTTCTTCTGATATATATACTTTCTTTATTTTTAGTATTTGTTTTTGATGCTGTTGTTGACCTTCCATATTGAGATAAGAACAAAGGACAGGGAGTCAGTGTAGATAGATGATTGGGTCAGATCTGGAAGACAGACGGGGGCTAGTTCAAAAGGAAATGAAATGCCAATACCTCCAGAACACACTCCTCCTCACCAGCTACCAAGACCCCCTGCCTCCAGGAAATAATTCCAGTAAGGAGTTGTTAATGAGGACCCCTGGGGGGCTCCCTTCCTGCCCCTTGGGGCAGATATGGAAAATAGGGAGAGGTAAACCCTGGACAGCTCTGGTCCTGCCCTTTGGCTCACCAATAGGCAGGATGGGAGGAGGGGCCATAAAAAGAAAGGAAACCTAAAAGTGAACCACCCCCACTCCCTCCTGTACCAGCTCTGGACCTTCTCCTCTCCAGAGGAGTCTCTCTCTGTTCTGTCCTTCAAATAAGACATCTTTTCAGTGCTCACCTTGGTTTCTCAGGTGTTTAGTCTTCAGCACTGCTGAACGGAACCCAATTCTGATTTTCAAGACTGGCTTTGATATCTTGCATAGACTAACCACATGCTCTTGCTTGATGTCCTCTTTTTAAATTAGAATCCATGGCATATTAATCATAATTATTTAAACTCTCCAGCCTAATAATTCCCAAGTCCTTGTCATATCTGATTTTACTCCTGTCATTTGACTTGTGTTTTCAGACTGGGATTTTTGCCTTTTGTCATTCCTTGGCATTTTTTGAAAGCCAGACATGACATTCTGGTAAGAGGATTGGATTTCCTAGGTTTGTTGATGGAGGGGAGGGGGAGCAGTTTAATTTTAGGACTAGGTCTTTCAGGGTGTCCTTGGGCTTTGACCTTCACAAGTGCTTCTTGGCTTTTTTTATTTTCTTTATTTCTTGAATCTTTCTCAAGTGAGAATGGAAGCCGAGTGGTGGCTGCAGTTGGATATTTCCCTTTTTCTTTTGTGGAAGGCTGGAGAACACTCAAACTGGGAACCTCCTTGAGTCTAGTTCAGTTAGGCTCTGGAAACAGAATTTCTAATCCGTTAAGAACAGAGAGCTCCGAAGTCTTAGAAAATGGTGACTCTTCTTTGTGGCAGGATGAGAATTTCTCTAATCTTCACGCTAAGAACGAACCGATGGAGCTCCTGGATATAACATTTCCTAAGGTGTGGGGTCCTTCCTTGTGGCTCAGCTCCCTGGAACTTTCCTCTCTCCTGCTGTCTGTCGTGGTCCTCCAGCAATGGGACACTAAAACTTGCTTCTGAAGCACATCAGGTATCCCACCCCAAAGACCCTGGCTATAATTAAGCTTCTCTTTTTGTCAGAAAGATTTTTATAAAGGGTTGAACCCAGTATCAGCAAACATTTCTGCAGAGGGCCTTGTGATTTGTAGCTTCCTCTTTCCTATAAATGCCAGGTTTCCAGACAAAACTTGTGAAACCTTTGACTAGCCTATAAATGTGGGACAAAGAGTAACTGTTAGGCACCCACCAACTGGTATGTAACCGCCCCAATGAGTATAAATCTAAAAGAATTTTCAGACTCAGAATCCAGAGATTTTTTTTGGCTTTAGACCCTCTGGACCACCACAGGGAAATTAACCTGCTTCCTGAAAATTCCTACCCTGTCCAGCCACATCTGTTAGCTGCCAACTCCGTTGTTAGTTTCTGTTTCTGGTAAGCTGTGACCCTTTGTTTCAGTCTGCCTCTCAGATTTTAGTACGGGACTATACTTTGTAACTTCAGTTTTCTGATGGATCTAAGAAGAGTTTTAGGTTTTTTTCCTGTTCAGCTTTTTACTTATGGTGAGAACAGAAGTGAAGACTTCCACACACTAAGGCACATAGTAACCTGAAATCAGTTATATACTTGAAGAAAAAAGTGCCACTGATCCTGGAATGAGAAATGTGCCTTTTCTCAATAGTGACTATTTTATAAGTGACTCACATAGGGGAGCAACCAGGAGAATTAGCTAGGCCCACTGGGAAAGACCCTTGCTGTACACAGAGCTTCTCATTACAGAGTGTGAATTTGTATGTATATAGTCATCTGAGGTCATCCAGTGCAGATTGCTCAAACTTCATGCTTTATCATCCTACAAAAATGGTGCACTACATTCTCAATTACATAAAAATGTAACTCCCTTGCCATTCTGGGCTGGGAGTGTCATGTATAATCCACAGAAGAACCCATGTCCAGGGTATCTATTCATCTTCAATCCTCTAAATAAAGGATTTTCACTTTTGCCCTCAGATGTATCTATTTTTAAGGTCCACCTGGTACTGTTTGTGCCATGAAACTCTAGGTGACTCATTTCTGTTTTTTTCCTAACCCAGGTGTGACAATCCATTTCATTTGCAAGTCTTCCTCAACTACTGTAGCTCATCCTTACAGATGGCCTTTAGATTTATCTAAGCCAGAGTTTCTGGGGTTTTTTCCCTTTAATTTGAAGGAATGTTTAAGAGAGAAACAGAAGTCCTCTTTCTGTAAAGTTCTCTATAAAAACTGTGTATTATTTGATAGTTCAGATTCAGAAGTATTAAAATTCCCACTATTGCATGGGTGTACCATTATTAAATAGACAATACTATATTGTGTATTCTGATGATGTTATGTTGATAAGACTGAAAAAGGTAAACCCAGACATCTGTTGTAGGAAGAAAAATATCAATTGAAACTTGAATATATTTTAGTGAGGAATCTGAAATTAGAATTCCTTTTGAGATGTGATAGTAAATAGTAAATATCTCTGGTCCAAAGGGAAAAGAGAAATAAATCTGTTATCTCTAGAATAAAAGATAAGTGAGATTTGATTCAAAATATATTCTCTAATATATATATGCATAATACTCTAATATACTCTAATATAATGTTATATATACATAAAAATATGTATATACAATTTATTTTTCAATCTTCTGAAAGGTTTATCCACTTTTGAAATCTTCAGTATATCCCACCTATGTTAAGCAACTTAAAGAGGCAGAAATTTGACCTTGATTTTGACTCTGATGTAATTAACATATTTAGGCACCTTTAAAAGCCACAGATGGATGTTAGTGTCAAATGAAGGAAGACGTAACTGTGCCAGTAGTAGGGCGGTCACAGCCACAAAGCCAGTCACTTCCTTCTCCCCACCCTCCACCTGAGAGCCATATCTCACAGCATCAAGCACTAAAGATGTGAGTTTGGGCAATCCATGCTGCTTCCTAAACCGAAAAGAAGTTTCAAGGAAGGACAGAGTTATAACACTTTGCAAAGCACAACTCACACATCATTTTTGTTAATATCACATGGGTACTTTAAAAAGTACAGAGTCCTACATCCTATTTTAGATAAACTATGTGGGAAACTTTGGTCTTGAGGTCTAAGAATCTACATTTTAAAAGACAGACAATTGGGAATGTTGCTATCCTAAAGTACCCTTTTCTCTTAAGAGAAAATTAAATTTTAGGGATGATAATTCATCAGTACTCTTTCTTAATAATAAAGGTATTCTTTCAGGGGTACTACTGTAGAATATTTTGGCGCAGCATCTTTGCCTAATAAAACCATCTTTAGCATACTCAGAAACTTTTATGACTTGCAGTGATGTATTTTAGAAAATATTATGGAAGGATGATAAATGTTATTTTAGGTACTTTTTATCCCATTAGAACAGCTTTTCTACATTAATAAAAAAATCTGCATTTGTTAACTAAAATAAACCTTTTAACATTATAATTTGTGAACAAGAACTACAAAGTTAGTTCTCTCTTAAACATGGTATAGTCCTTAAATTCATACATTAGTACCTTTGTGAGAGATTGAATATGATCCCCGCAAGTACTAAATGCTTAGATAATAAATATTTGTTTGGGAAGCAGGCAGAGATTTGTTTTGAGAAAAATAGTACTATTCTGTCATCACTTGTTACAGTCTGATGTATTTTAACAAGCGAGATTCATGCTAATACATACATCAGGCAGTTATTTTTGGTTCTCATGACACCATGCCAAGCTATATGTATGCTCAGTCTCATTTAACTTATGGTGTAGTATAGATAGCTATGGTTGTCTGGGACCCCATCCTTTTAAGTTAGTAGTGAAAGGAACCACTAAAATAAAATTATGAAAGCATAAAAAATGAAACACACTTCATATTTCGAAATATCAGATACATATTTTACATTAGCACACACGCCGGTTCACCCATGAACAAATCTTAAAGATCTTGACAGTGTATTAGAAATGTTTCATTGCTCAATGGAGAAGTATTGGAGCATATGTACAGTTAGACTCTGCCAGATCAGGTTACCACCTTAACGGCCCCTTGGACTTCTCTTTCCAGCTTTTATTTTGTGAAAATAAGACGTGTTTAAAAATCATCTTCCTTAGCTAAGACAAAAACAATATAAAGATAAAGAAGATGAGCTTAAAGGGGATTTACTGACAGGCACATATCAAACACCCAAATTAGCTTCCATGGACATAAATAATCCATTCCATATATAGATGCAGAATTTGTTCTTGCACCTACAACCGATCTACTTTCTCTGGAGCATAGTACATACCCTTTGCAGTACATACCCGGATGAAAGCACAGTGAAAATATTCCTGACAAAATCACTTTATCTGTATATTAACCTTTTTTCTATGTGATATTTCAAATGAAAATCTGTAGCCTTCAACCAAGGATGCAGTATAAACAAATGGGCTTGAGCAGTAATGAGAAAGGTCAGTCATATTATTTGAACCAAATTATTGATAACGAATGGCACATATGAGTAAGCTAGGTCACTAAACATCTGTGTCTTCCTGATCAGATTCAAATTAATATGACATTATTTATTATTTTATAGAATTTCATGTTCATGTTGCTTTTATTTTTTAGACAAAACATTTGAATATGGAAAATAATGAAAATATAAGAGGCACATCACATGCTTATGTCAGGAGAAAGAACTCTTAATGAAAACTTAAAGCTAAAATTCACTGTGAATAAGCAACATATGTTTCATTCTTATTTTCTGTCAAATTAGTGCATGTTATTTTTAGGTGGTATTGATTTCCACTTTGGTTTCCATATTTCAAAACTAACTTTATATTTTTACTGCTTTAGTCATATATCTTTTATGATAATTGATAAATTATTATAAATTAGCAGGCAACTTATATTTTCTCTTGCAAGTATAAAAAACCTTATGAATATAGCCTGGTGTTTGAATGTCTTTCAATTGGTTTTAGCCTTGTTATTTCCTGAACCTATAAATTATCCTAATTGAATAGATGTTCATTTTATTAAATTAAAATATACTTTATTCTTTATTTTGAAAGTCTGCACAAGTACAGCTTCCTGATAATTGCTGAAGATTTATTTAACAATATTCAAAACACGGTTTGCTTCTGTTCATAAAAGGATTGATGAAAAAAGAAAATTCAAAAGAGGTATGCTAATAGATCATTGATATTGATATCTCTCGTGCCTCAGCAGTACTCCATACAAATGAAATTAAAATCACAATAGCATAAAAAGACATGCAGATGCATTATAGACAACACAGGAACCAATCACAGATCAACTTTCATTACTTTCTCATTTTTCTCTTTTACACCCAATAAACATTTATTTCCTTTTATTTTTTTCTGCCATTTATTTTAGTATTAACCAAGATTTTGCCCTGGATTTTTACTTTATTTCTCAAAAACTTAGTTTTTCCAAAGTTATTTTCCATTATGAAAATAAATGAAACAGTCCTTCAGCAACCTAATCTTTTTTGTGTGCTTTTTGGACGGCTATAAATGGAGAAAATTTATTAAAATAGGCCTTAATAGGGCTGGCTTTTTTTTCTCTGTTTACATATATTTTGATATCCAGCAATTGAAAACTGTACACATTTGCTCTGTCAATGGTTATAAAGGGCTAACACAGAGCAATAGTGCAAAGATGTGGGGCATGTAGTAGACTCAAACTTCGTAAGGCACCCACTGCAGGCTCTAAGATGACGCCTGGTGTGTTGTCTGCCAGAGAGAGGGTGTTTTCTTTTTCTTTTTTTTTTTTAACATGTTTCAAAATTAGGTCATGATTTGTTTTTAGCTATTTCATTATAAAGCAAATATTTTATTCCAATTAATAAACTTAAGTGAAATAATTATTATATCCCTCTTCAGGATGTTTTGAATTCTCTCTGTTAAGTTAAAAAAAAAGTTTATTGTTACCCCGATGCAAGGTTCAGGACACAATCACAAGATGTACCTCATTGACTACATCACACATACACTGTATGTTCCTATTTTTTAACATTTGACTTCTGGGCCTAAAGTAATACTTGCAAGTCGCCTATTTTTATTGCACTTTTTAAAAATTGTTATCAATCGTGCTTTGGGAAGATGGCTGCTTATCTCACTTGGCACAAAAACATTCATTACCCGTCTCTCTGCACTATGGAAATTGTATTTTAATTTTTTATAAACTATTTCACTTACTGATTTTTATGTGAATTTTGCCTTTTTAGATATGAATCCTTACTTCTCTGTGGCTTGTATTTGCCTGGTACAACTTTGTCTACCCTTAATTTCTGCATCTATTTCTTTTAAGCATATATTTTATATAAAAAGAACAGAAGAGTTTACCTCTACAAGTCATTCTCAATTATTTTTTTCTTTTGAAAGAGAAATAATCCCATTTATTTTCAGTTATATAGTTTATGTATTCAATCTCATACCTTGCATTGTTTTATCCTACATTTCTTTTTTGTTGAATTTACTCAATATTTGTCACAAAATACTTTCACAAAGTAGTCCTTTTGTTGGTTATTTTTAACTTGTTTGATTTTATTTGTAGTAGTTTTACTATTTTGGAAGCTTTTTAATTCCTTTCTGTGGGTCCCTTGCACCCAACTGGTCAGAAACGATTTCCCGTGGAGTTCCTGCAAGGCTTGTGTCAGAAGATGGAGATAGTGGTTCCCTCTAGGGAACAGTGCCTGTGTTTTTCCAGACCATGATAATAATGTCTCCATCCATGTTAAATTTGAGAAGGGTTTCCTACCAGCCCACATTAGAAAACTGAGGTTCATTAGCTCTGACAGGAACCTCCTGCATGTGCCCCATTCCCTTGGGTCCCCTTCACAACATGGCTTAGGCCTGGGGAAGGGGATTGACAGAACAAGAAGCTCCTCCCACCAACTGTGCATGGTGTTGCCCTCCAATCTTCCATTATTCTTACCACCTTTGCCTGAAGTCTGTAATTAGGTATGGTTCATTCTCACCACTCTGCCTCTGTCCAAATATGACTAGGCATGCCCAAATCCCGATGGTGTGAAACCACCTGGGGACTGCATCTGAAGCCAGGAGCCCAAGGATGATTTGGGAAGCATCCTAAAATGTGAACAGTTGGAATATACTACTGAATTCTTTAAGTTAATTAGACAGAAGGAGCAAGTGGAGAATAGATGTTAAGACAAATATTTTTATTTAACACAGTAATTGGTGGAAACTCTTGGTTCTCCATCACTTCCATGACTGAATCACAGATTTGCTTGAGTCATGAAAGTGATGTGATATACCTAAGCAACTGGAATTTTGAAAATTCCATTCTTTTTTGATTGGTGACCCAAAATAAATTTAAAAATTTAGGGCAAGAACATAAAGCTTGTTATAAACAAGCTTGGTGGCATCAGCCTCATGTCACCCTAATTACCTGCTTTCTTCCCTGGATATGTAAGATGGAGTCTTCATAGTGTACATCTACACTAAAAGGTGAATATCTTGTGATAGTTTTATATTTAAAGAAGGAAAGTATAAATAAATAAGAAAATAAGAGACTGGGAATGAATGTAGTGTAGCTCAGTTGATAGAGTGCTTGCCTAGCATGTAAGAAGCCCTGAGTTCTATGTCTAGCAACACACACACACACACACACACACACACACACACACACAGAAATAGATTTCATGTTTTTGAGGAGCAATCAAGTTTCAATTACTAATTCTAACAACGCTTGCTTAATAACATTTCTCCCCATTTTCTCTATACCCCCTTTTGGCAAATTAGGAAGACCAAATATAAGAGAAAAAGGAAGAAATCGCTTCTTCATGGATGGGTATGATTATAGAGAAAATTAATTGGAGTAAAATTTAGTCATTTTTAATAATACCATGGAAATGACCATGACTGATACATTTGACTATTGAACACAGTATCAGAAAGAGTGAAATATAAACTATGCTTCACAGAAAATAAAACTATTTTCTTTCTAACACCAATAACAAGCACCTATAGAATTAGAATGTTTGAATTGAACCATATTTCCTCCAATTGGTTTTGCTATGTAAGCCTGCAAAGAAATTAATTATTGTGATTTATAAACTTTACTTATTAGATTCACTATCAAGAGTAAGTGAGAAACCTTGAATAGTGTGTTTCTACTTGTTCATTCCCATGCACTGAAATACTGTGAGTTCTTGTCACATCTCAGAATGCCCAGGGCCCAGGCTGGCTGTGTCCTCTATTAGAGAAAGAGACGTCATTCATCATTACGTGAGGCGGAGCTGGAGTCAAAAGATTACCAAATAAATCCCGAATGGCAGTCAATTAGTCATTACTTTCACAGCTTGTCCATACATCTGTTGTTAAGTGAATGTTTATACACTCACCCTCCCTAAAGGCCTACCAGTAACTTCACGAAGCATGGTGACATAGCACCGTGACACAGCCCTGTTGCAAAATATGTCTCCAATGGCAGTTAATCAAAGGATGTCATGAGCTCAACAAAGCCTCCACCAATAATAGACGATGCTGGAGCACCCAAGCGCTATTCTGCTGTAAATCTTGTGATTGTCTTTTACTTTATTAAACATAATATTAATAGACTCAACTTGCCGTAAGAGAAATACATATGAGGCAGCATATTTCATGATGGCTTTTGAGTATTGTCTCAAATCAGACTCAAGCAACCATTTTTTTTAAAAAAAAAATTACATTTGCTAATGGGGTATCATGTTTAAAGAAAAGCAGACCATTACATAAATTTCAGCAATCTGATACCAGAAACAATCATAATTTGAACACAAAGCACACCAGTGAGAGAAATAAAATGTATGTGAATAATTTCCTTCAGCTTAAATAGCAATTACTTGAGTCCTTCTGGCACAGAGCAAGAATGAATTCTTGACTCATTAATATTACTTCATTTTTTACTATACTATAGCTTATTATGCTATAGTGTATGTGATGTTTTTACAAATAGTATTTGTGGGCACTGGAGAAATTCCTTTAAAGTATTTTATATTATGTTGATAGCATTAAGATATGTGCTTAGTCATTTAAAAAGCATTGCATCTCACTTTGCAGTTGGGAAAACAAAATGATTCAGATATTTATAAGAAAAATGCAGGTGAATAATTACATTAGTATTTCTAAATGCAAAATTCTAGAAGACATTACTTTAAAATATAAATAAAATGTTCCTATAGCTATGTAATAATCTTAACAGTACATGCTACAATGGTGCCCAACCTGGACCTACACCATCAGCCCCAATTCTCAAACTTTTAGACTTGAGTTAAATTGACTAAAAATGGAAATGGAATATGATGGTGGAAATAGAGATTGGAATAATGCACTTCAAGGATGTACCATGGCAGCCCTCTAGGTACACCACCCAGACCCCCATGCTCTGAGATACTAAGAGATCCTGGTGGGACAACAGCAGCCAGCACTCAGTAGTTATGGCACCTTTAGAATCTGCCACCATGTTCTGTCTAAGAACGTACTCACTGTGGGCCACTCCAGCTAATGCCCATGCTGGTCTTGATCTAAGACCTTGTTTCTCACCAGCACTGGACTCTACTAATCGGCAAAGTTTGCCCTGGAGCTCCCTGTGGGCATGGATGAGACTTCCCCATAACATCAGAGATGGAAGCTCTTTCTACCCGTTCTCCTCTTCACCTGTCTTTCTACAGGTATCAAAACATCAGTTACAGGTTTGAAAACTCTAGCTAGTACTACACCCCCTCTCCTTGAACATTCATGGACATTATACCTTATAAGTCTTGCTCTCTCATTCTTGTCTGTTTCCCATTTCATGTGACCTGGAGTGACACATTCACTCCCATTATATAAATAATACATTTTGACAAACTTCAAAATATAGTATTTTTTCATCCATTATCAAAAGTAAATATGGTAAGCAATACTCAAGTGAAAAATAAAGGTATTAATGTCTTATTGCTGCTCTAACCAAAACATACAAAATAAAAACCCTCAGAGGCTTCAATGACATAAATTTATTATTAGAAAACGTTACAGATCAGAAGTCCCAAATGAGTTATAGGAGGCTGGAGTGGAAGTGTCAGCAGGTCTGTTTCCTTCAAGAACCTCCAGTGAGGAATCCACTTTTCCGTCCTTTTCTTTCTCTGTGGACACCTGTGTTTCTTGGCTGACAGTCCCTTCCTGAGTCCTCAAGGTGCATTACTCCATACTCTGTTTCCACCATCATATTCCATTTTCCTTTGTAGTCAATTCTTCCTCTCACAAGGACACTTTCCACTTCTTGAAACCTGGTAAACTGGCACAATCTTCCCTTTCCCAGATGATTATCTTAAACACGCCTTCAAAATGCCTTTTTTACATAAAGGGCTCAATTTCCAGGTTAATGGAATTATAATGCAAATATTTGGGGGAGAAGAGAGTGTTAGTCAACTTACTTCACCAAATAAATAATTTTCCTAAGACCCTGAATTATACCTAGATTGATAATAAATCAAACCTCAGAATGTCTTGCTGGGGACCAAAGGCATCCTTGAAAGGAATGAGACAAAGAAGCTGAAGCATAGTTGCACGGAGAAAGTACCCAGATGGAGGAAGAGGCAAAACAGGGGCAATAAAGTGTTGATGATTCTGACATTTGAACAACGTAATAATAGCTCTAAATTTGAAGACTGTTGCCAGTAAGTGACTGTAATATTTTTTCTGAACATTTTTGAAAATATTGTTTAATTAAACATTATGAAGAGTTTATTAGAAAGCAATTGAAAGGATTTTGCCCTCTACCGGATGCTCTTGACATATCTTTATGAATTAGTACAACTGAAATTCTGTTGAAGATACTCTCATGAGTGTGCTGACAAAATGAAAGTAAAGCAGATGAAAGTCCCAATAGTAACAATTCAGGCAAAAATCACTGAAGCAAAACAAATACTAGGGATGAACAATTTGAAATGTATCCTCTTTACCACAGACTGTATATAGGAATATTAAGTAAATTGCTCTTGCATTAGAAAATTATTGAAAAAAAAAGGGAATTTGCAGTGATTAATAGAGTAACCCTTCTCCCATCCCATTTTCCCACATTGTTTGCTAACTTAGACTGAAAATCAACTAAAAAATCTATATATTAGAATACGATTTGATTAAACAATTCTCCAGAAGTAACTATAAAAGTTACTAAAATCTTATGAACTTAACAAATAAGATCCAGTGACATTATGTGTGTGAAGAAAATACACAGATAAGCAACACTTCATTCTTTAATATCCAGTGCCTGGATTTTGAATACTTTCCCAAAATGATGTTTCAAATAAGCTTAGTCAGATGCCTCAAGGATTAGAACAGAGGGCTTTTCATTTGTTTTGCTTTATTGGTTGACATTTACTAACATAAAATGACTATTGAGTTAGCAGGTATATGAAAATTGCATGGGACCAAGGAATCTGCTTGTTATTTCACACACTAATCCCTTTTCTCTTGTGCTCAGTAACATAATAGGCCAGAGTGCACAGGTATGCAACACAAGCCAGCGCTGTATAGATGCAATCAATAGCATAATCCTATTAAATTCTGCAAAACAGTTTACTTTATGATATAAAGTAGAATTGTGATTGATTTTTAAAGTAACTAGTAGTTCCATATTCAACTCAGACTAGGATAACTTTTCAGGCAGCAACTTTCTCTTTATGAGACCATGAGGTTTCCTCCATTTTTCTTGATTTTACAAATAAATTTTGCCTATGTGGCCTAATTAAACGACATTGAATCCTGGCTTGACTTTTCAGGTAAAATTGCCTTGGCCTTTTGCCAACTTCTAAACAGAGAACTGAATGCCGTCTTTTAGATTTCAGCCATTTATTCTAGAACACTCCAGGTGAAACACAATAGCTCTTAAACAATGGTAATTCTTTTTATAACATTTTCATTCGTTAACTCCAAAATTACTATAAATATTTAGAAATAAAGTCATTGTTCAGCTAGTACACACCTTTACAGCAATACCAGTTATTTGTGTTCAATTTCTTTATTAGCTTTTCATGTTTACTAGATGGTTCCATGCCACATTGTAATGCTATACATTTTGAGCACTCTCTCCCATAAAGACGACAGATACATTTTCCACTGATGCCCAGTTTCTAACATTTAACAACTGACTCTTCCTCATGTGATTAATATCTTAAGACATCAATCCTAAGGATAGTGATAATATATTTGAAAACACTACAAATATCATGGAACTCTTTGGAAACATAAAACACAAATTTTCTCTGAGCTGAATTGCAGGTGGTAAATAAATCCATACATTCTAAGAGTAATTCACTGTGTCCACACCAAAGGAGGCAAAATCGTTTTTAGTTTTGAGGTTCTGTTTAATGTCTAATGAGGCAAAGATTTTTCCAAGAATACTTCATTGCCACCTGGAAGATGCATAGTTGGTGGAATTTCTCAAAGAAAATGAAGTGCCTGAAATGAAAGAGGTAATAACATGCATTGATTCAAAATGACAAACACATTTGCTTGATTCTCAGAAATGAGAGGAATGAATTGAGTGAATTAAAAAAAAAGTGTGTTAAAAACAAGATGAAGTTTGTGATAGACCAGGAGTTACAAGGAAATATTTGAAAGATAGTCAAATGGATTCAAATGAAGAGAAAAAATCTCAACACCAATATACACAGAGTTAATCTACAAAACACAAGCCGCAAAGTATACCAATCCTAGAGAGAAATAAGGAGAATTTAGGACTAAAATTCCAGTGCCACTCCATTCTATATAAACAAAATGTTTTCAAACAGAAACAAAATTATATAAGATTAGAAAAATATATTCTAATTTTAAAAATTTCACAAGCTAAATTATAAAACATCAAATAATGAAATGGATACAAAATAATGAAAAAGAATAAATGGAAACCAAATGGTCAAAGAAGATGAGCAGTTTTAAGTATTTGACAGATCTGACAATGTAGTAATATATGTAGTAATATATACACACATATATACTACACATATATATGTAGTTATATACATGCACATATATATACACATACATACTATATATATGTAGTAAATGCCAGTATCAATAAGATTTGGTACTATCTGTGGTTTCAAATATCAGCAGAATATATTACATATTTTAATTAAAATGAAATAAAGCTGGAAATCAAATTTGTAAACTACATATCAAGAAAAAATTAAAATATTTTCTATGAAATATTAAAAAAATTTATAGAAATAATTTTAGAGATAATTATTATAACATACAATATGATTTATAAGGTATAAAACCTATTATAAATTCAAAATTTTAACCAGAAGTATCAGATATAAAAAATAATTTTTAGTAAGAATAAAAACATTAAAATGGAGAAAAACAGAATCTACTTCTTAACTTTCATTCATTCAAAATTTTTTCTAAATAATGTACACGTTACAATGTAGCTTCATAAACGTCAAATGGAAAAAAAATGTTCAGTATGATGGCTTGTACAAAATGAATATATCAAGTACATTTATACTCACACAAAATGATGGAGCACTTATTTTGAGGAAATTAAAATAAAAATATAAAATACATATTTTGTGACCTGATACCCTAACCTAGAAGAGTTTCACCAGGGGTGAAGTTGTGGATTGTCTCTACCTTGAGGGCAGAGTCTGCCTGCCTCACTGCTCCAGGGAGCCCCTGTGGAATGTCCCCTAGGGGAGTGACTGCTCTGGCCAGCTCTGGGTAGCTCTGGGGTGCCCTTGCCAGAATGGCATGGTTAACCTGTTCCTTAGATTAGAGCCCTGTGGCTTCTCTGGACAACACAGGGAGTCCCAGCAGCCCATAATCCACCCATGATGTATGCAATCTGGATTATCTCAGGCAAACCCAGGGCAGTCTCCTCTATTTAGGGAACATACAGATGGATTCTCACTTCTCCATGTCAAGGTCACTTGTGGGTTAACTATTACAAAGCCCACATGAAAAGAACCAGACCTGCTCGTCAATGTATCTTTAAAATTCAGTGTCAGAATTCAGTTCTTCACAACTATGAAAGAAATAGAAAAGAATATATTTTTTGATAATTATGAGAGAATTTGTATGAAAAAAATGGTTGGGGTTGACTTATCCGAAAAGAATTGCAACAGAACTTCAGTAGCTGTATCTTATTTCCTTTAGATAGATAAGCAGTTTGGTTGGTTTTGGTAAGAGCAAGAAGCATCTCAGATCAACCTCAATCATCTAACATGACTAAGTCTTTTCGAAAGTTAGGTTGTGGACTTATTTCCACATCTGCCAAATGAGGGCATCAAACTCCTAGAAGTGCTAACATTTGTTAATGAGCTAAGATAAATGTTTATGCAGAAACACAGATAGCCATTCTGGCTCCTGCCAGCTCCTCCCTTCCAATTCCTTGTCCTCCACCGCCCAAGTCTACCGCTGCTCACAGAAGCCAGGAGACAGGCTGACCAGACTGACAAATCTTTTGGTAAAATATGTCCATCAGTAAATATTGTGAGATCTCTTTAATATATATTTCTTGCTACCTTTCATATTAATTACTTGTTCTTATATTTAGTTATTAAAATGAATTGGGTCAGTGTCTTATTCTAAAGCAAAGTTTTAATAGCACAAAATAGTGAAAACAAAATAGTGAAGTTTTTTAGCCCTAATGCAATAAGGAATTAATGTTACTTTTTAGTTGCTTTTACAGATTATTCTAAGGAAGTCAATCTATTTAAATAGTCATGTTTCATTTACACACACACACACACACACACACACACTGACCAATTAGAGCTATTTCAAAAATGTATTATCAGTACATCTATTAACATTCCAACATATTGTAAGATTTTTCAATAATGGTTGTTGAAATATTTTAATAAATTCAGCAAATATTCCTAATAAAGCTTTCATTTTTAACAAAGTACCATAGCAAATACATTATCAAATGTGAAAACGTTAAAATAAATTCAATTAAATTTGGAAAATAAGAAGGGATTCCTAAGTCTCACCATTATTTTTATCTGTTCATTTAAAAAAAATTTTCATGCAGAAAATAATTATTAAAAGATATCATTTTGTATATTTTCTTTATCATTCTCTCTATACCTAGTTACTTATAATCACTACTGTTATTATTATTATTAGTGCTTACTTAATGTGGGAGTAAGTGGCAGTCATCATGACTTTTCTTTTTAACCTATATGTCCTGACTATTACGACATTCTCTTACTACTAAAACCTAGTACAGTCACAAAGTCAATTAGTTTAAAAACACAAAAGTTAATACAAGGCTATGATTCGATATGTAACCTGTTGATTCAGTTCAGGAGAACGCATCCATTACTTTGATCTTTCAGAATTTCTCAGTACATTTTTTTTCTCTTTCATGACAGTGAACATGAGATCAGAGTTCAAACACAGTATGTCGAGTGATGGAAGTCTCCTGTTACGATTTAGGAGAAAAATCAGTAAGAAAATTAAATCAAATAATAAGAAGATATTATAAAAGAAGATAAATTTGTCCATGATCTCATTATATCCTTCAAAAAATTCTTAAAATGTTGACTAGAAGTAAAAACAAATCTGATACTAGAACAAATATAAGAAGAATTTTTAAAATTGAAATTTTTTTCTATTTTATCAATAAACATTTAAGTTGAAAATGGAAAAAAAAAATTGAAACTTAAACAAAAATATAAAATGCGGAGAATGAACAAAAATATATATTCCGATTTAAATTTACTAAAACATTTGAAATAATGTAAAAAAATTCTTTCATGAAAAGCATATTATTATTAATAAATTCAGCTGCAATCCCTATAGAGTTTGGTGTAGAAGCAGCTAAAGTGATTTTAATGTCAAGTGGAAGACTGTACATTTAACTACATTAGGAGTATATGTTTAAAATATCAAATGATGAATTGATTTAATAAATAAATTTTATTTTATTTTGCTTTAACAGAAATTCAAATTTATAAAATATTGTGACTAATTCATCACATTATTTCATTAATATAAAAATAATGTATTTTTAATGATGATGAGTTTTTATTTCAAGAAAATCATCTCACAGCATATTTAAGGTATATTTTGTATGGAGTAAAGACTTAAATGAGTAAAAACATTAAAAGAGAATCTATAAAACTGTACATAAGAAGGTTTTCTTGATCAAAATTGAAAATTTTTAATAAGAATTTTTAAAAGTAACTAACTACAAAAAATATCTGGCAAAAGAGATCTTAAATTCAGACAAATGGTAGATAGTAAAAATTCCAATGTAAGTGACTAAGAATTGAAGCAAATGTTTCAAGGACAGCTCTTCCAAAGTGAGGGAAAATGGAGTGCAATTAAGATGCAGATGAGTAAAAGCTATGAATATCCTGTTGGCAGAGAATCACATCCAAATTGTCAAAAAACAAAGTACCCAACTAGACTCCACCATGTACACCTTTCCTGTTTCCATTCTTAACAATGTGATTTCTCCTGGGTTCAATTTATGTAGGTTCAGTTTTTTACTCCTCAAACTAAATTTTGTTTTGTTTGTACTTCAGCCATAAATCTGTCATCAGAAGCTCCTTCATTCACTATTAATCCAATCTGCCTTTTTCCACGTGTTTGGCCCATGGATCCATCAATATCTGTAAATGCCACTGAAAGGAAAAACAGCCTCAAAAACCACACCCAAATACCTGCCAATGGAAGAAGTTGCCAGGGACTGGAGCCACGGAGCTGATGCCTTTCCAGGACCTTGGCCAACTACTATCCCACATGTTATGTGAATTGCTTGTGAAGAATATAATTCAATAACAGAATAGTCCATGACTGCAGCTAACTGTCATGCGATTCAGAAAAATAAAGTATACTTAGTAAGTTGTAAATTCATGTACGTTCATATATGAGTGGGGTAGAGGGAGAGAGCACAAATATGAGAACATGCTAATAATGGATGAATCTGAGTGAAAAGTATTTAGGGGCTCTTCATAGCATTCCTTGAGTTACTTGAATTTCAAATCATTTCAAACTAAAAATTAAAAATTAATTGGGTCTGCCATTTTTTATTTCACATTTTCACATCAATGGACAATGCTTGGCTAATGATTTTATACATTGAACTATGGTCCATCATCCAAATTTTGAAAATAAGGCTATAGTATATTTACTATTAACTGTATTGCACTGTATGTTCCATAATAAAATTAACATTTCTTTTTTCTGATTATTAAATGAACTAGACTTTTTTGTTCTTACTGCCACATTCACATACAGACGTGGGAGTATTTTATGCCTGGGAAATTATTAATAAAGTGGAAGTGAAGGCAAATCATAGAGAATGACAGTGGCAATTTAGAGCCCTGACAGAGTGTTCACCTGTTGCAATCTTGAGCAGCATTTCCTTCCTGGGGGAAAGTGAGTTAGGCAAACCCAATCTCACAGACGGTCTGATCAACCAGTCTGAATATTGGTTTCAGTACTAAATTTCTAAAACTATTATTGCAGGCATTTTACATAGTTATTCAACTTAGCAGGCCTCTCAGATGTTGATGGGAAAATTCTCTCACTACACTTTCCTCTGGTTCTTTCCAACACATCATCCACAGTAACATTTCTCTGCAAGTGTGAGCTATTACTTCACTTCCGCTGTCTGGTCGCCCTTGATGGCATCTTAAAATCCTTCCTTAGGCTGCAGGCTTAGAAAAAGTGAAACGAGATTACCTAACTTCATTGGAATAGCAAGAATAAGCAATCTCATTAGCACAGAGATTTCACAAAGCGACTGTAGATGATAAAATAGGGGCAGATTTTGTTGTAATGCTGTGCTTCAGAAGTCAGTGGGAAAAGACTATTTTCTTCCATCAGATTATGCAATTTGGTACAATATGCAATATTTGAATATTTAAACCACTTCTCAATTCTTTGATATAATTATTTTGAATTAGATTATTTAGTTTTATTCATGTGTTTTTTAGCAATCTCCATGTGTGTGTGTGGGGGGGGTAGGCTCACTTTGTGGCATTCATGCAATCATATCTCTAATATTTCAAATAATCTTCACTAAGCATTTGTAATATTGGTAAAGCATACGTTTCTTTCAGCACCTAGTAACTTATAATCCAAGTGAAAATTTTGGAATTCTCCAAAATATCTAATTAGCATGAATATGAAGCACATTTGACATAGCCCCTTTTACAATTAAATCTTCAGATGGCAATTATTTTGAATAATATGGGTAAAATTAAAAATCAAACTATCTTCATAATAACAGTTCTATTTCTATAACTTTATCCTGAAGATATATTGCACTTGTGAGAAATCATCTATGTTCAATTTACACATTCTTTGTTGTTAGTAAGAAAAAATTAATGAAATAAGCTAAATATCATCTATGAAATCTAATTAAATAATGACAAGTTTATGCCATGCAATATTGTTTCACATTTAACAAAACAAGGGAGATTAAATAATTTCCACCACATACAATTAGGTCCCAAAAGTAAGGCCAAAAATTGTGTGTATTGCATGTCCATCCTTAACATTTGTGTAAAACAGAATGAAAGAAAAAATACATGGATACGTATATTTTCTTTCCAACTCTCATTATTTGATGTTTGTATATAAATAAAAGTAACAAATATGTTACATACATAATATATTTATAATATATATTGCCTTTAGTGTTCTAAAATGTCAATGTAAAAATCATAATGTTATTAATGTTATTCTTGGAAATAATAGCCATAAATAATAGCCTTAGGAGAAAGACCTTTTAAAATATACTTTTTTGATGTATCATACATAATACAGATTTATCACTTATTTAATAGAGAAATATACAAACGTGTTAAATAAAATACTTAAAACCAATTTATATCTATCATAAATTTATATGTTTAAATAAAAAGATAATTAAATAATAATTACAACACAAGATTAATTAAATATTAAGTTGCCAAATATTTCATACTAAATAACTTGAAGGATATGTTTATTTTTTATCTCTTGAACCCAAGTTTTCTAAACATTATATATTTAAAACTAATCCCAAAGCATAAAAGTAATGGAATTAATTTAATTGTGATAATGGATATATAAATATCTATGGAATATAAATATTTATGTGATAATGTATTTTTCTTTTATTTTAATACTTAATATAATTAAGCATATTTTCAAAGTTGAAATATACAGAGTTATTGAAAATATTTGTCAAAGAGGATGTCAAGCACTAATTTTGATGACTGGAGCAAGAAAAGTGGAGACAAATTACTTCTCCATGCTCTCTAAATCCTACACGGATTAGTAGAAACTGTATTATCTACAGTGCTATGAATAATGTCTGAATATACAGTGACTCCTGTGTCAGCTGGACATGAGTCCCTGGTGATTCAGGATTGTCCCAGTGTGTGGGCATATTGTAGATTTGTTACAACTTCTTCATTCATTCTTTCTATCTCTTGTGGACACTTGCAATGTGAAGCTGACCTGTCTTCCCACCTCTGCTGAGCCATTACCAGAGTGGCGCTCACTAGGAATCAGTTACACTTTCTTGAAAACAAAGAATTATGCTATAGTTCTCCCATGCATATATTTATTTTAGCCATAATTAGTTCATAGCTTTTAGTGTGTTTGGTTTTCCATTTTGTTTTTATTGTCATTGCTGTTTGTCTATGAAAAAAATAGATTTAAGGAATTTATACCCTCTGTTTACCAAGCATTTGCTTTTCTTAAGTTTCTTATGCAAGTCATAAAGACCACATTGAACAATTTAAAATATGCATGTTTGTGTGTTACCAAATAAAATATCAGAAAATTTTTAGTATTTGTTATATAAATGACTCGCTTTCCTCTTGCTTCATCTCTCTCTCTCTCTCTCTCTTTTTTTTTTTTTTTTTTTTGTGTGTGTGTGTGTCTACCATTGATTCTAAAGCTGTGTTTGCTCCCATTCCTAGGCTGCATTTCAGAATGTGGAATTGTTCCCCCAAACAGTACAGGGTTCCCTTCTTTTCTCTGTCTAGTCCCTCTTTCTCAACTCTCACCCAATGACATTAATTTACATAACATCTATATGCTGAGAACTTCCTCATATATCTTCAACTCGAATCTTCACCTTGAATTTACCATTTGCATCTTTTCTTATTTTTGGAACACCTTTAGCATCCCAAACTGGGCACCTCAGTCCTCTGCTCTGTTTTGTCTAAAATCTCATTCTTTTGCACCAATTTTTATCATTAAAATAACAATAACCAATATTCACATTGTCTCTCAACACAGAAATCTAAGTTTTAGTCTTGATTACTGAAAAATAAATATTGGCTGGATCAATTAAATGTGTATGGTAGACTTCATTCAAGATCCTTGCAATAGGGGCAGAAAAAAGATCTCCACTAAAATAAAGGGAAGAAAGATTTTAGGCAATGCAATAAGACAGTGAACAAGTCCTAGAAGTTGGCAGGGAGCTGGACAATGTGTCCAACCACATGTTTGCTAATTAATGGTTTCCCAGGGTGCTACCCTCTCACACACCCTAGGAGATAGTGATAATATCCTTATTGATCATTCACATTTCAAGGAAAAGGCTCTCAGGTTCTTGATGAAGACATTCTTGAGTGGTAGAACATGTACTTCTCAAAGAGAAAGAGACATACTTCACAACTGCAAGTGTCATAAAGTAAATGCTCCAAGAATAGGGAAGTTAGAGGCCTCTCGTGGAGGTGGAAATCTGCCTACAGTATAGTCAAGCCCAGGGGAACTTTAAGACTTTCTTAATCATTACCTTCTTTCATTTTCAGCACTTAAATCATCATCATTTCCCCTTCACTCTCCTTCAAAAGATTCCAGAAGGTTAAATTCTTTAGCTCTGTCCTATACATGTTAAGCCAAACTCAGAATTATCTAGGCTTGGCTCAGTAACCTCCAACTCCTCCTGTTCCCACAATGCACTCTCATGACAGCGTCACTCACCATCAAGTGTCTGATCACGTCACCATCCTAGGCAGAGCTATGCCAAATCCCACGGCCAGGTGAACAGCAGCCACCCCAGCATGCCAAACAGTGCCCAGCATGTCTGTCTCTGGTTTCCACTCCAGCAACTCTCCTTCCCTACCATGCACTCAGACCCTTGGTCCTCAGTCTGGAACACTCTTCCCTCTGATCTCACTCACATGCATGATTGGTTCCTTCTTGGCCAGCAAACTCAGTTTTAATGTTAAAATGCAAACTTCTCAGAAGGCCTTCTCTAACCACTCCATACACAGTTGCCAACTAGCATCACAGTTGCAATATTTGAATAATTGTCATAGCATTGTTTTCATATATCTTGTCTTTCATATATAGATATAGATAGATATAGTTTTTGTTTTTGTTTTTGTTTTTACTTAAGTGAAATCTTTATGAGAGCAGGAATCTTTTTCATTTTGATCATTGCCAAATCTCTATCACAACACAAACAACAAAGTGCCATGTTGTGGCAGTTACTCTTAAGTACTTAATTAAAAAAAATTAAAAATTAAACTGATCTAATCTTTAACAAGATGAAATGAGAGGAGAGGGAATAAAGGTACCTTCAAAATCAACCACATACTTGAGATGATACAGATGAGCATTTGTTGGTGCAGACCAAGACTTTCTACTTACCAATGCACTATTCCCCGCCTTACTACTAAACAAAAATATTTCTCCCCTCGGAAAGTTCCCAAACCTGAAACTGTCATTATAAGATGATTTCTTACATAATTGAATTATACAAGAAATTATATATAATATATATGTTTTATATAATCATAATATATAATTCCTCTGAGTAGGAATAATATTTGGGTAAGGATAATGCTTTATGTCTTGGACAGGCTATTAGGGATTGAACTATCTGATTAACTCACAGCAAGGGTCCTGGAAGAAAAGTTACCAAGGAGGTTTTGTTAACATGATGTTTTCTAGGAAGTAAAAATGCTTTAGGGGAGCCAATATGCCTCTCAGGTGAGTTGAGGTCCTAAACCTGAAAAGAAGGATCTCCAAGTAAATACCCCAAGAACCACTCGGGGCAATTTACCTGCCCCTATTCAATCTATTTATGGATATGTTTGTGATATCACATATAATCAATATAAATAATTATGGAAACAACATTGCTCAAGTATCTCTTATTAGTTAGTCATTATGCTATCAGTGAAGTTTCTTAAATGTGTGCTTTCAACCCCATGGCAAGAAATCTAATGTTACTTTAATTATAAAAAATTAAAGAAAGAAAGAGTGGGGAGAGAGTAAGCAACTCATTCAAAGTAATGCTTTACTTAGTGATGAATTTAGATTCAGTCTTTCTTACCTATTATTTTTATATAGAAGTATAGACGAATTAAGTATTTAAAATAATATTTATCAGCCACACACTGTGGTGCACACCTGTTATCCCAGCAACTCAAGAGGCTGTGGCAAAAGGATCACAAATTCAAGGCCAGTCTGGGATATTTAGAGAGATCCTGTCTCGAAATAAGAATATGAAACCAAGCTAACAAGGTAGTTCAGTGGTAGAGTGCCCCTGGGTTCAATGCCAGTATTCTCCTCCCATCACAAAATACATAATTTATCAAAATTTGAAAACAAAATTGAATTAATTCTTGGAGTCCTAGTAATTTAGGGAAGCACAATTTGGTGCAATAATATTCCTTGCACATGAGTGTGGCTTCAGAGTGAGACATTCCTAGATTTATATGGACACCTAAACTTGTATTTACCCACTCTAAGTCCTTACTTCAAATTCCATATTAAAAATACTTAGCTAGAGTCAACTTATGTTTAGCAATTGGTAATATTATTCTAATATAATAATAGACAGTATGATTATTATGACCTATTGTGTGCAAACTGAAAAAAACATACTGGAAATGACTTCAAAATATCAATGCAAACCAGGAGCTAAACCTGTAATCCCACTGATTCAGGATGCTGAAGCAGGAGGATTGCCAGTTTAAGGTCAACTTCCACAATTTAGCAATATCTGGACAATTTAAGGAGACCCTGTCTCCAAATAAAAAGTAAAACAAGAGTGGTTGGAGTATGGTCAGTGGTAAAGCAGTCCTGGGGTCAACCCCCAGTACCAAAAAAACTGAACACACACAAACAAACAAAACAAAATATCAAAGCTATCACATTTCTTTCACAAAACACTTTAAGAACTTGTACCAATATTGAAGGCTTTGTGCAATAAGATACCTTGAAAGTCAGAAATGAAATTGAAGGATTCCTCTAATTTTAATCACAGTTCTGAGAAACAATTATCAAAAGGCGCTATTTGGTTCATTAGCACTCAAGAGGCCGTGTCATTCCTACAGAAAGAGTCCATCATCTCTGGACAATGCCTGTCCTGTAATAATTGTAAACAATTGAATATCACTTACTACTTCAATTATTCGCTATGTAATTTTCTCCAAGCCCTTATCTTCTACTTTCACCTCAATACAAAGTGTGAAATAAGTTATAAGCAGTGATGTATAGTGGCAAAATCAATATAAACTTGAATCATAAGTTTCTCCATTCTATTCCTGAAACTAGGAAGAATCCCTAACTTACTCATATTCATTGTCTGTGGAGATTCACAAGAGTGCATCAGGAATTTCATCAGATTGCGTACATGAAGAAGTTGTCTACTGGCTGGCACTAAGCAAAACACATTACATGTGAAATAGGATTAAGTAACTATTATATTTCTATTAAGTATTAAACTTGCAAAAGTTTAAGTTTCCATATCAGTTAATTTTCTAGAAGAGATGCATTGATTTTTTGAATCAAATTTCTTTTGCAAGAAAATAGAATTTATAATTTCTCATGTTCATGAAAAATATTCAATATACTAAAGATAAATTCAATAAATTAGACCTGCTGTTTATTAATGTCATTACGTTTCAATAAGGCTTCCAAGTACACAAAAGATATTTCATACCAAAGGAAAATCAACTTGAATAATTTTGATGACATTTAATCAAAAGCGATTTTTGAAATCAGAAAATTGGATTTTCAAAAGAAACCAACTGAATATGCAGGGATATTTGAAATATATGATCTTGTAAAAGTACATAAATTTTATATTTGCTTATTTACATATCCATTTATATGCATACATACATATTCCTATATATGTATGTGTATCTTCTTACATCCTTTCCTGTATTGTTTATATATATAAATGCATATGTATGTGTACATATTTATTCATATCTAAGACTAAACATACATGTGCACATACACAAACATATAGGCATTGACCTGAAAATTTTAAATAATTGTCATATTTATGTTAAATTAATTTGGGGCAAATTATATCTTTCCTACTGAAACAGCCAGTACAGAGTTCATTATAAGTTCTTCATATATATAGCACCGAAAGAGAATAAACTTCCAAGTACAAAACATTTATCATGAAAAAAAGATTGAAAAATTGTTTTAATATAAGCAAAAGAGCATGAAGGAGAGATGTACTCTATTAAAAATCACTTACATAACCCGATGCATTTCAAATGTGAAGAACAATTTTCATGTATACTAAAAGGTATACAAATGCTTTTCCCCCAAATTTGAACAAATGTCTTTGGAACAATTCAGATCAAATGTTTAGAAATAAAGAAACATTATGCTGTACTGACTTGCTAATTCTATTTTGAGATAAGTTTTTTATAGGTTTAAAATACAAGTGTCCATTTATTTTTACTTAGAAATTATCACAAGCATGCATTGACACTACCAGATGCAACTGTCTTCTTATTTCTTATTTTTAGAAGATTTAATTACAACATTGGCTGACAGTTAGCCTTTTCTAATAACAAGTTCATATGATTGAACGAGGCTAATTGAAGGTACAAAACCATGTCAGCATGCTGGCTGATATAAAGAGGTTGAGACCCCATGGAAAATTAAGTCAATTGAATTCAAAGTGGCACTACATAATTAATCAAAACCCAAATTATTTTCTTACCAACAAGTATAAAATGCAGTAACATTTTTAAACCCATAAAAATATACCACCAAATAATAGTTGTGTGATATATTAAATTTACCTTTCAGGCCTTCTATTTTTTTATAATCAATAATTTATTTTGATATCTATTGGTGTTCAAAAATAAACTGGAATTATGATTGGTTTATTTGAAACAAAATCATGCACCTGTTTACAATATAAAACAGTAGTGGCATGATTTTGTCTCTTTTTAGATAAATATATGATACTTTCTGCATGTATTTCTCAATAAAATATTTTCACTATAATGTTCCAGAGTTGCTATTGTATTAACCGGTTAATTATTTTGAATTTTTTTCTGTAATACATTCCTAATATATTTATGAACAGTAAATGGAGAGAGTTTTCGAGTTCTCTTGACTGGGTGCATGCATCTGAGTACAGTATCCTTCCATTTCCAATGAGAGCAATCATTTTATCAGACTGAAATCTATATATGGCCTCGGAGAAGAAGGCAAGTATTGTTTCATACATTCTTGCTTTAGAAAGTCATTCCCTAGTGTCAATGTTTTCCCACATGTTTATTTAAGATAATCATCATGAATGTTAGGAACAAATAGAATCTCCTTCAATTAATAGACCTAACAGAGTTTGTGGTACCTTTCCAAATTCTCTTTCAGCCCTTTTTTTTTTTTAAATGTTAGGGGAAAAAAAATCCCTATAGTGATGAAGTTTAGTAGTTTAGTTCGTTTTATTTTTTAAAAAGTAATAAACTGAAAACCATTGATATTATATATGCCAGAAAATTTTCAAATTGCATTTCTCTATTTTGAAGATTTTGTTAAATATTTAAATGGATGGTTGAGTAAGAACAACAAAAGATTTTAGGAAAAATGAGTGTTGAGTTGCAGGTTGTGACTCCAAGTTAGATTACTTGCTCAGCATGCAGAGTTGTTAGCTCAATCCCAGCACCAAATAAAGAAATAAAGAATGAGTATTAAATATCATAGGTCATTGGAATGTGGAGCATTGGGTTAGAAGTGAAGTATTTGCAGCTAATTGCTCAGGAAGTGAGTCAGAAAGACAGCATCTCCCACATCTGCTATCATCAGGAAGATGGAATTGTCTGCAGTTTACCACCTTTATCCGAGATAAAAATTCACTGAATGCTAATTGCTTCATTTTACAACCTAATTCAAAAAAATTGTTTTGGGAAAATGTCCCTCAACTTCTCCTGATGCTTATTTATCTTTTAAAAAAATTTTTAGGTGGAGCATTTGAAAGAGTAGAGAAGAGCCTTTATCCTATAAGATTCATTGACCTGCCAAATTTATCAAAACTCTACCTCAGTAAACTGGGCTAGAGTTTGCAGAACCATTCCAGCATTATCAGGGAAACTAAGATCCCATTTAAGGAATAAGATAGAAACTTAATTAAAAAGTCACATACCTCTGTTAAGAGAATGTGAGAAATAGGATGCACAGTTGGTATGTCAGTAAATGTAGTTTCCCTTCATTTCTGGGGATATGTTCCAAGATTCCCACAGTCCATGGCTAAGACTGCAGATTGTACCAAACCCTAAATATGTCTTTTTTTTTCCCAATGTAAACAAACCTATGATAACATTTAATCCATAAATCAGTAGTAAGAGATTAATAGTAAAGACAAGCACACACAAAGAGAACCCCATGCAATTGTGAAAATGTTCATCGGAGAGCCAGGAAGAGAGTCCAGGACAGGACTTCAGTCCTTTCCTCATGGCCCGCAGAAAGAAACACCCCTCCAAACTCATGATTTCAGACTTGAAATAGCGTCCAGAACTGTAAGACAAATTTCCAACACAAGTAGTTGTGGGCTTTGCTACAGCAGCCCTGGAAAAGCAATATGGAGGGAAAGGATAAATACAAAAGAGTGAAGAGCTCAGTACATCAGGGGGTCATAAGTTAATTATAGCATGCATCATGTAGCATGGCGTGACTCCAGTGTTGTCCATTTGTCCACCTTTTGAAAGACTGATCAAATATCAGAGCTCCTGCAAATCACTCTAATTTCCCCTCAACTCATTGCACCTCTCCAATGGAACTCACTGCTCTTTGCAATGTCGTTTTCCTGTGTCTTTTCAACAGAAATATGAGCCTGGTTGAATGCATGTGCCATGTGTCATAACATCTTGGTATCCTTCAATGACCTTTGTAGACTAGATTACCAAAACACCAAAATGATTTAGTAAAATAATAAATGTCTTTTCTCAAGCCACCCCAGCCGATCTCCTTTTTCAGCTAAACTTTCAACTCATCTTTGAAAAGTATGTCTCTATTTATGTGAATTTTATTTCTCATTCTTGTCTTAGAGTACACACTTATTTTAAATGCTATGTAATATGCTTTTAAAATGCTAATTTGTTATTTCACTAAAATGCACAAAGTTCAGACTTTCATTCATGGGAGCTGTAAATAATGCTACAGTATATTAATTTACTTATAATTACTATGATCATCATGATTTCCACATGGTTGATTTTGAACATAGATAATACAATATCACTCATAAGTATTTTAATCAATACCTGCCTAGAAGACACTGTTGGCTGCTTCAATATAGTAGTCCATGTTCTTCTTTTTCCTTGAAAATGAGATCCAAGTTTAGTTTAAGAATTATGCAATCCCTCTACAATTCACAATAGTGAATATCTGCCTGAGCTAGCCACATTTCACCACCTCTGGAAAGATAGAGGATTAATTCAGCAAATCCTTCCACAATTATTTGTTGTCTGCTTAACAATGGGCTTGGCACAGGAAGACAGGAAAATCCTTGCTCTCCAGGATACTTGCTCTTCTCCAGGATACTGCCTTACAGCACAACACACAAAAGAGACAATTGTCTTTCTCTTCACCATTTACACATAGGGTTATCTTATAATTGAAAAAAAAATCAAGTGCAGAAGTTGGATGGAAATGTAGGTGGGGCCAGCAGCTTTGCAAATGTCCATAGGGTACTCCATAAGAAGCAAAGTTTTGAGTAAAAGCTGAAGAGGCAAGGCAGCATGCCGGGTGGGTGTTTAGGGCAAATGACTCTAGGGAGAAGACATTGCTAGTCAGGGCACTTTCCTGGCAGGTTTAAACAATAAAAAGGACAGAAAATGAATAGGGAGAGAGGGAAGGGAGATGAACAGAGAATTGGGGGCCAAAAAGCAAACAGAGTTTGGTAAGACATCTTAAGAACTTTCCTGTTTTCTTTTGTTCTGTTTCACTGTGTAAGAAATCTTTTGGAAAGCATGGAGCAGAGAACTGCTGGGCTCTCCTTTCAGTTTTTAATAGGACTATGCTGGCTGCATGTTAAAGATTTATTAAATGGAGATGGATTAGAAGCAGGGAACAGTTAGATATAGTGCAAGTCTGAACAGGAGTAATAACAGTACAAGTGAAAAGAAGTGTTAAATTCCAGATATGTTTTAGATCAGTACTAATGTGATTGGCCAAAGGACAAGATGTGAGTTGGGAGACAAGTAGAAAAATCTCTAATAACTCTGACTTTTATTTTTTCCTCCTCAACTGGATAAATGGAGTTGCAATTCATTGAAATGAGAATATCCTGGAAGTAGATGGTATTATGGTGAATGCCAGATCAACTGGGACATATAAAATTTGACACAATTATTAGCCATGCTAGGGGAGCTGTCTGATAGGAAACCATCTATGCAAAGATAGATTAAAGGGACAGTAAAAATTTGAAAGTCATCTGTGTATGGAAGGATAGGCAAAATCACCATGTTAGGTAAGATCACATACTGAGTGATGGAGGTGGGGAAATGAATAAAATCCAAAGGCTAAGTCTTGGGTATTCTGATTGGATAGAAGTTAGAGATATGAGAAAGTCAGCAAAGTAGACCAAGAAAGAATGGCCTCAATGCTACAAGGACAACCACAAGAGAGGGTATACTAGAAGTCAGAAGAAGAAAGGCTTCCAGATGTGGGAATTGCCATATTTAAAAAATTGTTAATGCATCCATCAAGGTGAGAAGATCCTAAGTCACTGGATTTAGCATTGATACCACACAGTAGTGGTATCATGGAATTGAAGCAGAGTGGGCCCCAACAGAGTGGCTTCAAAGAGAAAATGGTGGGAGTGACATTAGAGGCAGCAAACTCACAGGAAACATTTTGGGAGATTTTCTTAAGAGGTGTAATGTGGTGGTTAGAAATACAAAGTGGGTTAAAAAAGAAAAAAAGCAATTTATTTGGGCATGGATGGTTTTTGCTTTTGATTTTTAGGATGCAAGAGGTAATGGAATCAAAGCTTGCTGCTGGGAATGATTTCATGGAGATCACATATGGATGATGCAGAGAACAGCAAGGCTGTCCTGGGATCATGTCACTGAGTTTGTGAGAAAGGAGAAAGGTAACTATCCAGTATACAAGTGCAGAGGATCTTGCCTTAACTAGAAGCAGAAATGGTTCATCCATAATGAAAAGATCCAAGGTGTAACATAGTGGTAGGTGCTGAACATTGTGGAAAAACCAGGTCCCTTATGTTTGACTCTCCCATTAAAACAAGATCATCAGTTAGAAGAAGATGCATAAGAGATGTGGGATGTAAGAACACAGAAGGGAAGTTTTGAAAGGTCATTACAGTGGAGTAATAAAGCATAGAAGAATGCAGTAGATTTCTAGGTAGCTTTAATTTTTTACTTTTTATGAAATGAAATTTCATTTACTTAAAGTGACATTTTAGTATTGCATTGAGCTTTTATCTAGTCACATCCCTCTGCTAGGTCCAGGGATGCAGGAGTGTGGAGAAGGTTCACTGTGCACCAGGTGCCAACTTGTCTTACAATTACCTAAAGCTGATGTATTACTTATAGATAGACCTCAAGGGACAGCAGAAGCCTAGGATTCAAAGAGAGCTCAGGAAAATTGCCAAAGGTAATGGAGTCCCACCTTTGCATAGCAGCTGAGGGAAAAGAGTAAGCAGCCCATCCTGGGTGTTCACACCCAAAGACTACCCAATTCCCTGGGTTCAATGAAAGTCACCTGTTTCTGAGGAAGACACTGGAGGAGAGATTGGGCCGCTCCAACCAGTTTCTCCCCATCACAGGAAGTATTCCTAGAACATCCTACAGCTGTACTGGAGAACTGCGAGTGTGAAAGTAGGGGACAACTGGGTTGATCCAAGGCCACCAGAACTGTCTTCAAAGGAGACAAGGAGTTCGTTTTACCTGGGAGATGGTGCATCCAAGGACACAAAAGATGCACCATGTCAAGAGAGGTGAGGGCATATTCCTGGCAGGGTTGACATTGTTCCAGAATTCAAAGAAGCTAAGAAGAGAAGTGAAAATATATAGGAAGTGAAGGGGGAAAAGGCAGGGGCAGTGGGTGGAAAGGGAGGGGAGATTGCAGTGTTGTTCCAGTTAGGACCCTGAGGTGAGTCACCTGGCACTGTGGAAGGTAATGCTCAGATATTGGGATGTCTGACACTGAAAAATGAAAAGGTTGCTGAAAACGACAAGTTTACGGTGAGGCGTTGGCACTGAGTGGACAGCCTGAGCATCAAGGACAGCATCCTGAGCTCGCCCGAATCCTTGCACACTGACCTCTGAAAATAGGTCCATTTTTAAATTGTGTCATAAAGCTGTTCCCAAAGCAGAATCTACCCTGGTGTCCACGATTTTGTCTCTGATATAGAGGATTTGTATTCTTTTTCCTACCTCTGTCTTATGAATAATGTATCAATTTTACTTATATTTTTAAAAAGCTACATTTTGTTTTGTTCTTCTCTATTGTACAAGGTGTATTAATTATGGAATTATTTATTTTATTTTCTTCCTTTAATTCTCAATGTAATATTTGGTGAAGTTTTCTAAATTCCTAAGAAGAATATTCAATTTTCATTATGATTTAAAGAAGAATAATTCTTATTCAGTTTTTTCCTTTTAAATTTCTTTTAAATTTTTAAATTTATGGAAGTAAGAGGTTTTGCGAAAAGGTACGCTAATAGATATTTTTGCACAATTTTAATGTACTATTAAACTGATGTGCAGATGTGCCATTGATTTTCTTGTACTTCACAAGTATCACATTGATCAATACAGGAAAAAAAATTTAATTTTCCATTATAATAAACCCCTCTACAGTTATGTTTTTATTTATATGACTGCAACTGAGTTTGGAAATTTAGACTGCTATAGCAATTTTATCTTTCTACAAAATAATTTGCTTTTCTTTGTATCATTATCTTTACAGTTTTCATAATTTTGTTGATTTAGAAGCCCTTTTTATACATTGAAAATATCCTTTTCTGTAATATAAATTCTGTGTATATTTTTCTAGTTTGTCATTTACATTTTAATTTTATTTATATTTATGTAGGATTATTTTTAATTGAGTAAACTAAATTTTAATATCAGTTATCTTTTTTATTTTCTGTTTTATACTTGGAGGTAACTTTTCTATCCCCCAAATTATACAAATAGTAACCTTTGTTTTTATGATGAAATTGTAGATACTTTTAAAAACTTGACATTTTAATTCATTTGAATATTATGCCAGTTATATAATCGCATTGCTACAATAAATATAATAATACAATTCCTAAATCATGCTCCATTACTGTGAATTAATTGAGACAGAAGTTGAAAATGTTTATTAATTTGAAGGGGAAAAGATGAATTAAAAACTACCTTTGAAAAGTTGGTAATTATGTGAGTATGCTGTTTTGTTTGGATCTAGGATCAGTAATATCCTGATCCTACCGTTATATCTTCTGGAAACGTAATTTGATAATAATCATTTATTCCCTGAGAATAATAACTGAAAAACTTTAACCCAGTCCTATATTTTACTATAAGCTGTGAGCTAGCAATACTTAGCATAGAGTAAAATGTAGGGAAATGGAAAAACTATTGCATGACAAAATATTTTTGTCAATATGCAATCAACTGTACAAAGTCTGTGTGGTCAGGTAAAACTTTACTGGTTTGCTTTTTGTTTTTGAAAATCTAGCTTTTAATATGTTTAAATGAATTCATTCTTAAATATATTAAGATACACTTAGGTTATTTCATACTTGTTTACTCCTTCAATTATTTTTATCTGTCCTGCAGATTGTCTGCTTGGCCATTATTAAGTTAGTCTATGTTTATGGGCAGCTCACTATTGAATTATACAAGAAGAAAAAAAGTGTATAAAACAAGGAGCTGAGATAATCTTATTTAAAAAAGAGACTGTATTTATTCAGAGCAGACTAGACTTTTGAAACTCTGAGTTTTATCAATTGCCTTGTCTGCAAGTTGAGGAAATCATATTATAAGAAACCAGGAACTATTACTTTTTTTTTTTTAGCATGTATTGTACATTGAAAACGACCTCATGAAACTGAAGACCAGCTGACACTCCCAACATTAGGTACAGAAATCTTATGTGATATTAAAAAGTCTTTATATTTTGCAAATTAATTTTTTGTATTCCAAGTATATAGATTAAATTATACACAGCTTTTGCTTAAATTACAATCATCTTGATTTGAAAAATAAGTCGAAATTGTGCCTAGGGTTGTTTTTGATATTATTGGTTGTTTATTTGTTTCTTTGTTTTTTCCAGCACTGGGGATTGAATCAGTGCTCACTGATCTGGCTCCAGCACTGAGCCAGATCCCTAGACCTTTTTTATTTTCCTTATTTGCAGACAAGTTATCACTAAATTGCTAAGACTGACTTCACACTTGTGATCTTCCTGCCTCAGCTTCCTCAGTCACTGGGGTTACAGACATGTAGCATCCTGACCAGTTCAGACCTAAGTCTTCCATAATAAGAATACACTTGCTGACAAAAGTTAAAAATTGAAAGACTTAAGAATTTTTTAAAGAATCTGATGGACCAATATATACCAATTCATAATTACCTAGGTGATCCATTAAAGAACCCTATTATAAAAAGACACTTCTATCACACTGCTTGAAATAATTATTTTGATTTCAGTACTGATACTCTAATTTTCAAATGAAATTAAATCTTACAGGTTGAGTATTTATTATGGGTAATACTTGAGACAGGAAGCATATCAGAGTTTGAATTCTTTTATTTTGGATCTTTGTATATACATAATGAAGTATTTTGGGGAAGGGCCCAAGTCTAAACATAAAATTCACTTTTCTTTCGTATGCACTTTATACACATAGCCTGAGGGTAATTTTTCCCAATACTTTAAATAATTTTGTGCACAAAACCAAGTGTGTATATTGCAGCTGAAGGGGATGTGAAGGTTGTTTCCTCCCCATGTGGGTGCCAAGCTATCTGTATGTACTATGCCTGTGACTTGATAATGCTTTTTGTAAAAGGAGGCCAAACATAGGATTTTCCACTAGTGGTATCATGTCAGTGATCCAAATATTTAGGATCTTTCAGGGGAATTTCAGATTTCAAATTTTTGGATTAAGGATGGTTATTTGCACTTGATTTATTTAGAGGATGCCTCAGTACTGCTTATGCCAATTTTTTGAAACAATTTATTTGACTTCTGGAATATCATTCTCAACTGTTCTTCTATCCTTCTAATACATATCTTGGGCTTCAATATTTCTCCTCATTTATCGAGAATAGTAATAAAAATATTATCTAGAATAATAATAAAAAATAAGAATATATATCAGAAATATTTACCATAAATACCAACTCATAATCTTCCCACTAATCTAATTTGGCATAACAAACAGCCATCATATCCATCTCTTTACATTCATATCAACACGAGTCATTTCTCCATTTACATATAGCATAGAAAATGAATGTCTTCTATGCACTGCAAGTTACTCTAGCAGTTACACCAGTGAATTATGTAGTAAAAAGTTTAACCCCTACATGTGTATTCTAGAAAGTGGAAACAAAATGAGTAAGAAACATAATGATAGGGAAAGTATCTTACAGGGAACAGATAGTATATGGGGGTAAATATCTCTGAACTGGCAAGGAGAATCAGGAGTGACTGAGGGAAAGAGTGAGGAATTCTAAATTCAGTGGTCTGGGTAGGACTCAGAGAGATGATTGACATTTGAGAAGGAACTTGAAGGGTGAGAAGAAATTGACATGAAAATATCTGGTGGAAGAACATTGCAGGCACTAAAGGGAGTCCTGCAAAAGCCTAAGACCAAAGAAAACCCAAAGCATTTAAGAAAGAACTCAGAAACCAGTGTGGTTGAAACAGAATGAGTCAAAACTGTTCACAGTCACAATAGCTAGAATATGGAATCAACCTAGATGCCCTTCAGTAGATGAATGGATAAAGAAACTGTGGTATATATACACAATGGAATATTACTCAGCCATAAAGAAGAATAAAATTATGGCATTTGTAGGTAAATGGATGATGTTAGAGACTGTTATGCTAAGTGAGATCAGCCAATCCCAAAAATCCAAAGGCCGAATGGTCTCACTGATAAATGAATGATGATGCATAATATGGGGGGGAAAGATGGCAAGAATGGAGGAAAGATAGCTAGCATAGAGGGAAGGGAGGGGTGGGGGCGGGTGGGGGGCAAAATTAATAACAGAATGTGTGACAGATACCATTGCCCTGTACATGCATGAAAGCACAGATGGTGTGACTCTACTTTGTGTACAACCAGTGAAACAATAGCTGTTCTCCATTTGTGTTCAATGAATCAATAAGTAAATTAAAAAAAAAAAAAAAACAACTGTTCACAGTGAGGGGCTCAATCATTCCTACAGGATCCACCAGTGCACTGGGGACTTGAATTCTGCTCTGACTGAAATGGAGAAGTTCTTAATGTTTTCAAATAAGTGTAATTCATGCTGGTTCCCACGTTGAGAATACAGGGGAGGGTTGAGTGCAAAAGCAGAGAGAGCTCTGAGGGGATTTGGCAAGTGATCATAATAAGCTTGCTGCTCAGAAGAAGGTGGCAGCAGGGGTGTGTGGATGCCCTCCGATGATGGATGTATTTTGAATATATTATCAAAGGACAAATAAATGTGAGAAAAAGGGTGACTCCACATTATTCTTTTCTAGCAAGAAAGATGGATTCTACATCACTAAGATGCAAAACAGAATTCGGAGGTGGTCCTAGCTAGGGGACAGGAAGATGACACAAAGCTCAGCTGCCATGTGCTAAGTAGGAGGTGACTGTTACATAACCAGGGGGAAATGCAGGCAGGACAATTAGACATAGAAATGGGATGTTCAAGACAATGTCTGGAGGCATGAGATTTAATACTATAAGATCAGGAGAGATCATATTTGAGTGTAAACAGAAAAGAGAAATAGATTAGAGAATTAAGACCTGAGCCCCAGCCTTGACCTCATTATTTTTCACTAACATCTTGGAAAAACTCCTACCTCTTGTCTGTGACTTTATCTCTATTGTATCTAATCTAATCTTCGCACTGTTATCATTATTTTCTATAAACACAAAGATTATCCCACATCCACTGTGAGGGAAAAGAGAAGAGTGAAACTTTCACCTTGATGCACAAGATGCTTAAGAATTAAAGCTGTATGGATTTCCTGTTGCTTATCATTCCTTCCCATTCAATCCACATACCTGAGTCTTGTCCCCACCCTAAAACTACTGAACACTCATATTTCTAGGTATCCACTTATTATTTTATCTTGGAATGTTCTTGCTAGAAGTTCATTCAGTGAAATTTCATTCTTCTTTTCATTCTTGAATCAAGAGTCACCATTTAAGCTGGGTGCAGCTGTGCACACCTGTAATCCCAGCCACTTGAGCATTGGGGCAGGAGAATCCCAAGTTCCAAGTCAACCTTGACAACTTAGCACAAACCTATCTCAAAATAAAAATATAGAATGAGCTTGGAATGAATCTCAGTGGTAGAGTACTTGCCTAGTGTACAGGAAACTCTGGGTTCAATCCTATGTACCAAAATATAAAAATAAAAATTAGCAAAAATTAAAGTTCACACTCTTGAACTCCATGGGTAGGTTTGTCCTTGCCTTCTCTCTACCATAAAACTTATATGCAGTACCTCAGCCAGAAACAGATTGACTAGCTCCCCCATTGCCCTGAGGATTTATTGAACACAAATTCTTTATCTCATTTTAATCTCTATATTGAGTGACAGTATAGTGCACATACTAAACACAGAGTAAAAGAGTATAAGAATGGCATAATGAGAATACATTATATTATTTGAGTAATTTTCAGTAATGACTTTGAAAATCACATAGAAAATGGTTATAATTTTACCTGTTTATTTTTGGAAAATGGTTTTGCACCAAATATAATACATCTCTATGACTAGATATGTGTACGTTTTATGGAATACACTATAAATATAACATTTTATCTCTCTGTGTAATAAGTCAGCCAAAAGCAATCTTGGAATGTGCTTATGCTGGAAGAACTATTTCATAACAGATGTAATAGATAAGGAAAAACTGATATAGTGAAGGACATTTTTTTAATATCAGGAATTAAAAAAGAACATACAGAAATTCAAATAAATAGTGATTCAATTTAAAAGACAAAATAACATCAGTCTGTGTCAAAGAAAATCTTTAAAGTTATTTTCATCTAAATAATTTTTAAATGACAAAATGAAATCTATCATTTGAAAAGGAATAACATTAAACAATAATTTTATACTGAGGGTATTGCTTTTAAAGTGTTCCCAATTGATTATGGTGGGAACCATCTGAAGACATGAAAACAATTCACTTACCAAGAGTGAAGAGTGATAAGAGTATTTGACAATGCATTCTGAAACATTCCAATCACAGGAGGACATAACAGTATCACAAGGACCTGGGATCAATTATTTCCTTTTTAAACATTTTTATGTGCCATATACTGCAAGCACATAAAACAATTTACCAGGAAAAAGTATCAATGATGTATTCCACCCAGTGACCACCACCACTTTCCAATGCTATTTTATTATTTTCTTTTTTGAGAAAGATGTTTGAGTTTTTGTTATTGCATCAACTTTATTATACTGCATAAAATTAACATTTGAATGAATGTATGATATTGACTAATTCTTTTTATAAGTCTCATCAGGAAGTCTTCCTGCCTGCCTGCCTGCCTGTCTTACCTCCTCCCTTCATTCCTCTCTTCCTTTCTTCCTTTTCTTTCTTATCGCTCATTTTATCAGATGCATACTGAACATATAAATTATAACACTGTTGGTATATAAGCAAAGAATCTCATAGTCCTACCTTGGTGAGAGTACACCATGAAGCTTAGGAATTAATATGAAAATATTAAAATAAGACAAAGACTGTACAGTGAGGTATAAAACAAGGGCCCCAGAGCAAATTGATTTAAAATGCTGCCAAGTTCAGTGAATAGAGAGATTAATGTAGGATTAAATGGACAAGAATGTCTGAATGGAAGATAAGAGAATCCTAAAATCTATTGAATAATTAATTGTTACACTTTCTATATGAAGAGAGGAAAATATACCAGGCTGAGGAAACTTGGAAGGGCATGTTTAAATATTTCCCATATTAATGTACAGTTGGCTTTGGGATTAATTCGAAAGAGATTTACTGAAATTCTTCCCTATGCCACTCTCACTTCACACTGGAATTACTACTGTGGCTGGAGGAGGTGGATCACTGGGGATGTGCCTTTAGGTTTATCCTTTGTCCTTGGTAAGCAGACTGCTTGCTCTGTCTCTTTGCTTCCTGATAGCCTTGTCCTGAGCTGCTTTCCTCCACCATACTTTTCAGCCATGATGTTCTACCTTACCTTGTGCCCCAAGGAATGGAGTCAACCATGTGTGGACTAAGAACTCTGAAACTGTGAGCCTCCAGTAAACTCTTCCTCCTCTAAAATTGTTCTTGTCAGGTCTTTTGGTCACAGCAGTGAAAAAGCTCACTAAAACAGTAATGAAATAAAGATACTGGTTTGAGGAATGTCCATATACTGATGAGAGATAATGGGTCCAGTACAATCTGATTTTCTTTCAAAAAGTGGGTAAACTCAATTATGATTTAATGGGAGAAGATTGCAATCATCAGCTTATATGGAAAGTAAAATATTGCAGAAGATTATAGTAAATAAGACAGAGTTTTTCTATTTTGTTTATATGCATGTATGAGTGCATATTTAAAAAAAATAGCCCAGTAATCTACAGAGGTGAAGACCACATTAAAAAATGGGAATTCCAAGAAGTAATTAAAGAAATATAGTGTGGAGACTACTTTTTCTTAGTTCAAAGTAGTTTATTTAACATTTTAAGATTTTATCTAATTATGTTTGTCTTTGAAACTGTTTAATAATTTAGTTCATCATTTGATGTGCTTTGAATCTATTTGTTCTGTGTGTCCCATTTCCTAATCTTTCAAGCACGTAAATAAACCTGAGTTAGCTAGTCCTACATTCAACTAACTTGGAGCTTAATTCCTTAACATGCTATATTGCACAAGTGTTAATGCCTATAGTTTGATAAAATTAAGTTCACTTCAAAATGAAAGAAAATTTTATCTTGCAGTAACACATAACAAAACTAAATTTTAGGAAGTAGAATTCATGTCACAATCCTGATTAAGGCAGAACACACAAAAAGCTGACAGTAGATTTGTAGTTATCAAGATATTGATGTTCTCATTAGAAGCAAAAAAAAAAAGAACTTTATTATCAAAAGGTACAAAATTTGCAATTATTTTTATCTTCTCTTTTTGCATCAATTTGGGACAGTTCCAATACTGACTTTTAGATCCACTGATAATTTATACTCAGTTCCAATACTGACTTTTAGATCCACTGATAATTTATACTTATGGATCAGGTATAAATCCCATAATTTATCTTGCCAGGGACTAGTCCCTCCCCTCTTCCTCCTTTTACAACTTTGTTGGTCGGATGATTATTTTTGAACATTCTTGTATCATTTTTCTACTTTATTGTTTACCTTTACTTTCTGGCTATTCCCTAAATTTTATCTTAGCAATTTTTCTACTTTTAAATCAATTTTATTATATTTTCATCTCCAAGGACATTTCTCTTATTCACCAAACATTTCATTTTTATATCATGGCTTGCATCTTCTCTCTTTCTTTTTGATCAAACTGAAGGCAACAAATATTATTTATTTTAATAGTGTGTTTACATTTTGCCCCCAAATTTGCTCTTGTTCTTCAAAACCATTTTGGTAGATTTTTGTTTGTTTCAGTGTCTAAATTTCAATGCAGATGATCTCCTCACATTTCTAGTGAGTTCTGATTTACTAATTGTTTTCAGGGTGATGTCTTAAAAACAGAGAAAGATGAACACAATCTCATGTGACAGGGATCCTCAAGTGAGAGAAAACAGAGTCAGAGAATGTACTTTATTCAGGTTGGCCTGCCTCGAGGTTAACCATGGTCCGGGCAGCTAAACCAACACAAATTTATTTTCTCACAATTCTAGTAGCTAAAAACTCAAGATCAAGTTTCGTAGCGAAGACTCTCCTCTAGGTGTGCAAATAGCCACCTTCTCACTATGTCCTCACCTCCTTTTCTTAAGGCAATGCTGTGCTGTCTCTCACAAGGACCGACAGCGTACTCTCATTTAACCTTATCTGTTTCCGGTGGGGCCCCATATCTAAAAGCACCCACACTGGGAAGCATGGCTCAACAAGAATTTTGATGGAACAGAATTCATTCCAAAACAGAAGATTAGGTGTCTACTACAGTATTATTTGGAGATTCCCTAAAGCTGGTTTACTTATTTATTTATTTATTTTTTCTGCCGGACCTTATCTTTATTATTAGAGATAAAGGCATTTTTTAAAAATTTATTTATTTATTTTTGGTTCAATGTACGCAAATAGAGTACAACTATCGTTTTTCGAGTTGTGTACAAAGTAGAATCACACCATTTGCATATTCATATGTATACATAGTATAATGATGCTTGTCACAATCTATTATCTTGCCTTTCCCATGCCTCCCCTTTCTTTCCTCTATACAATCCATCCTTCCTCCATCCCCCCCTCCCATTGCATGCCATCAACTACTAATCAGAGCAATCATTTGGCCTTTGGTTTTTTGGGATTGGCTTATCTCACTTAACATAATACTCTCCAACTCCATCCATTTACCTGCAAATGTCATAATTTTATTATTCTTTATGGCTGAATAATATTCCATTGTGTATATATACCATTCAATGGCCAAAAGTTGGTTTACATTTTTTTTCTTCACTTGGAGCAACTCATTTCTTTATTGAAAAATCATCTAATTTAACTGAAATGATAGCTACTTGGCTACCTGTGGTCTAGGTCAGAAAGGAGGAAAGGGCCTTCCTTGGCAGTGGAAGTCTACTGAAAATTTTAAAATCCTGAGATTACAGAGTATTTGTATGAGGGAGAAAACAGTGTTTCTACAACTAGTAATTGAGCATTTAGGTCTTTGTCATTGTTTAGGAATTCAAATATTCAATTCAAATATTCAATTCCTGATTAGGTATTCATACATAAATCAGCTATGGAATATGATATTGAATAATTGTCACTGTTACAAATCTTTTTAATGAGGGTGTAGAGAAAACAATATGATTAAATGGGTTGAAATTTGGTAAAAATGTTGGCCAATCACTGTCACCATCACCACTATTTTCTCTTCATAGATTGCTGTTTGAGTTTTTAAGGACCATAAGATATTTTTATGCCAAAATATCATGGAATATAGTGAGAATATTTTTTACAATTTTTCATCTAGACTCACTGGACACGACTCTATTAATTTAAAAGAAGTTGGAGGATCCCAGTGGGAAGGGCATGAGGATCTTTTTGGAAGATTGGAACAGCGTTTGGAACACCCTGTGAAGGCCTAAGAAATGAGGTTGTGCCCTCCTGCAGTGCAGCCTGCAAGTTATCCAAGGCAAGGGCAGAAAGCTCCATGGCTTGTTACTCCACATGGTCTTGGCACTCTGCCCTGGCCCTCCAGTAAAGAGCCTTGGGTCCAAGACTGACTGCAGAAGTGCTGGAGTTGGAATAAGGTTAGTAATGATCTTTGACCAGTGGAAGGGCCTGGGTTGTGGCCCTACGGAGGACCATAGGACGGTGAAGGGAACAACTGGCAGACAAGTATCAGGCAGTAGCAAGGTAAAGGAGTCTCTTTCTTTTCTTGGATTCACAAGGAAAAAGTCTTTTCACAGAAAGAAGAGATCAAGGGTCTGACAAGTGACTGTGAAGTGGGAGACTTCGTCTGCATCACCAAAAAACCCTTGCTCCCTGTGCACCTCCTCCTCCCAACCCTTCACAGCCTGCCACCACCTCCTACAAGTCCAAAGCTATATCCATTGTTTTTAATTTTTTTAATTTTGATTCATTGAACACAAATGGAGTACAGCTATTGTTTTTCTGGTTGTACACAAAGTTAGAGTCACACCATCTGTGCATTCATACATGTACACAGGGCAATGATGTCTATCACACATTCTGTTATTATTCCCCCCCACCCCGAGCCCACCCCTCCCTTCCCTCTATGCTATCTATCCTTCCTCCATTCTTGCCTCCCTTCCACCCCACATTATGCATCATCATTCACTTATCAGAGAGACCATTCGGCCTTTGGATTTTTGGGATTTGGGGGATTGGCTATACTCATTTAGTATAATAGTCTCCATCATCATCCATTTACCTGCAAATGCCATAATTTTATTCTTCTTTATGGCTGAGTAATATTCCATTGTGTATATATATCACAGTTTCTTTATCTATTCCTCTATAGAAGGGCATCTAAGTTGGTTCCACAATCTAGCTATTGTGAATTGGGCAGCTATGAACATTGATGTGGCTGCATCACTGTAGTAATCTGATTTTAATCCTTTGAGTATAGGCCAAGGAGTGGAACAGCTGGATCAAATGGTGGATCCATTCCAAGTTTTCTGAGGAATCTCCACACTGTTTTCCAGAGCAGCTACACCAACTTGCAATCCCATTTTGATAGCTCTAAGTTTGAATTCTCCATGTCTACTCTGGCTCCTACTTTGTGTATGACTCCTGTGTTTCTGCATATCAAAATTTGTTTTCTGGGGGCTGGGGATATAGCTCAGTTGGTAGAGTGCTTGCCTTGCAAGCACAAGGCCCTGAATCAATTCCCACCACCACACACAAAAAATTGTTTTCTGTTTAAAAAAAATGTTGAGTTGATCTGTGGGAAAAAAAAATAATCACCAGCATCGAGTATTTTATTTAGTGACTGTCAAACGTAGCTGAAAAAGTAATGCACAGTAGCCATACCTCACGAAACATTTACATTTTCCAAAGTAAACAGAGGGGAAAACAATTGTCCACTACTCTAAAACCCAAATAAATTTGCTGAAGATGTGATGAAAATGAGAACTAATTATCCACTAAAAGAAAGGAACAACTTTCCCACAATTGAACCAGCTGAGACAGTGGAGCAATTCCTTCATTCCTCTGTTAAAAAATGATTTCTAAAAGAATGTTTTAATGGCAAAAAAAATATATCATTTAAGAAGTTAAGAAGAAGAAATCTTGCGACATGCATGCTTTTTAAATATTTACCTGTTTTGCATTCTTTCTTGGGAAACTACTAGAAAGCAATTTTAATAGAATAAGATATTAAAATAAAAAATAAAAAGGTGGAAGTTATTCGCTGAAGGAGGAGCTATCGTGTTTCCTAGGATGACAATGATAAAAACAGATGAGGTGCAACAGGCCACACCTGAGCAGGAAGATAGAGTGCTCCACCATCCTTATGTCCAGCATTGGGCCATGAGAGCCTACCAGCCAAAATCCATGGGGAAACACCAGATAAAACCCCCACTTTGAAGGTCCCAATTTTGAGCATCAGCCACTTTATGTGTATGAGTAATCCTGTCACTAATTCTGGAAGAACAACACACAGTCCATTCTATGGTTCAGGTCAGCTTCAGCACCTCACTTACATGCAAGGGAAACAAATTATCTCATCCATTTCACCATTAAGTAAAGTATTTGATATGCCATCAGAGTGGATGAGGGTGAATTAGTTATGGAAACATAGGAAATTAAGGCCAAGGAGCAAATGAACAACTGTGGGGAGGAAATACAATAAGTAACTATTGATTAATAGCTATGGTGTGCTATGTTAGTGGGACCACTGAGAGAAAGGGGAGGTTGGGAACTGTAAAAGTTTAAACCCATAGCTTTCATAATGGGAAAATCAGTGTATAAATTCTAAAATAAGAGAAATACTTAATAGTATAAAATTCTTACCAGAAAGAGCAAAAATAATTAAAAGTTGTCAACTTTAGGGAGTGAGAAGTCAGGAAGAGAATATAATTTCTTCCCATAAGCTTTGTAGTGAAATTTGAATTTTAAACCTTTATGTATTTTTGATAAAATTAAATCAAAATTAAAATTGAATTCATATTTTTTCTTATACAAATATGAATATATCTATATAAAGAATGCTTTTTTATCAACAAGTATTACTCTGAAACTTCAATGCATGCAAAAAATAGTGTCATCAGCAAGAGGCATAATAAGAAGCCCGAGAATGTCCCCCTCTCCCAACTCATTGAACAACAATACGTGGACATGCTTCCCTTGTAAGAAATCCATAAAGAGCTATTTCAGAGGCTCCTGCGCCTGGTGTGTGTGCAGCCAGACACATTGATATGGGTAGGGAAATTTGAGTTGATGATTGCCAGTTCTGTGCTCAGCACAACTCTATACAGTCCAGATAAACCCCACTCCCCAGTGTTCAGTTTCAGAGAGGGAAAGAGATGCACGTGATTCCACAACTCCAGTATTCCAATGTGTTATCCAGGGAACTGGTTTCTGTCTAGCTGGGACACAGGACTCGTCATACTCTTACTACCCAATGAGGACACAGATGAAGGTTTGGATTGGCAGTTGTTGTCATAGCCACTCCCCCAGATCAGGAAAGAGCAGATGAATGAAAAGTCCCTGCTCCCAGCTTCTACAGCAAGATTTACCACATATCCAACAAGTCAACCTATCAGAAACTTGCCTGAGGAACTGATATGTTTTGCTTGTTTCAGATGAGTGATGCCTGGAGGCCACTAAGGATGTGACAGTACATTTGTTTCAGAGGTCTCCTCAGAATCTTGGTCACACTGATTGGCAAGGTCTTCTCCAGGAGAGGGTCCCAGTCCTTGCTTCATCTAATGCACAAATAGCAATACAAAGAACCAAGAAAACTGCAGACAACCGAGAAATATTTTTTTTAAAAAAAGATAAATTTCCAGAGAATGATTCAAACAAAATGGAAATGAATAACTCACCTGACAAAAAATTAAAATTAACCATTATAAATATGCTCACAGAAGCCAGAAGAGCAATGCATGAACAAAGTTGAGAATTTCAACAAAGAGAAAAAAATTTAAAGGACATAGAACACAGAACTGAAGTATCCAACAACTGAACTGAAAAATTAACTAGAGGGCTTCAAGAGCAGAATAGATGAAGTGGAAGAAAGAACCACCAAATGTGCCAGCAGGTCACTGGAAATTATTCAGAGGAACACAAATTTATAAGAATTAAGAAGTCTCTGGGATTTATGGAACACCATCAAGTAGATCAATAAATGCATTATCAGCTTTCCAGAAGAGACAGAGAAAATACCAGAAAGTGTATTTAATGAAATAATGACAATTTGATGTAGTTCCATTTTTCTATTTTTGCTTTTGTTGCCTGTAGTTTTGGTGTCATATCCAGGAAATCATAGCCAGGACAAAAGTAATAAAACATTTCTCCTATATTTTATGCTAGGAATTTTACATTTCAGGTTTTACATGTAAGTGTTTAATCCACCTGAGTTTGTTTTTGTGTGTGATATAATATAGGATTGTAGAACTCCAGTTTTTTTTTCTTTTTTTTTTTTTCTTTGTGGTGCTAGGGACTGAACCCAGAGCCTTGTGCTTGCGAGGCAGGCACTCTACCCACTGAGCTATAGAATTCCAGTTTTTCTAACACCATTTTTTAAGTATATATTTTTAGCACCTCTATTAGTCTATTTTCCTTTGCTATAGGAAAATACTTCTGACTAGGTAACTTAAGAAGTTTATTTGACTTACAGTCTCGGGGACTGAAAAGTTCAAGATCAGGCAGGCACTTGGTTCTGCCTCTGGTGAGGGTCCCCCTTAGCTGCATCACATCATGGCATATGGCATTATGGGGGAAATTCCTGCAATAAGGTTAAGTCACATGGCATTATAGGAAGCCAGGATGTTTCAGGGTTCATTGTCACACTTTGATGACAACTCATTCTTATGGAAACTAACCTGGATTAGAGGAGAATTACCTTGATCCCTTCTGAGGGCAGTGCTTCCAATAACCTACCCACCTTCCACTAGAACTCACCTCTTGAGAGTTTTCACCATCTTTCTATACTTCCACTGCAGAGACTAAGCTCCTAACACTTGAACTTTGAGGGAAAAACAAAACCCAAACCTTGGCAACACCCTTGTCAAAGATCAACTGACTGTGTACACACATAGATTTACTTCTTGCCTCTCTTTTTGGTTCCATTTGACTATGTCCATCTTTACCCTGATACCATACTATTTTCATTACTATTATTTTGTAATATGTTTTTAAATCAGGACATGAGATGTCTCCAGCTTTTTTTTAATCAAGATTGTTTTAGAATCCAGGGCCTTTTATGTTTCCATATAAATTTTAGAATTTTTTACATTTCTATAAAAGGTATGTCATTATGATTTTCATAGGGATTGCTTTGATTCTGTGGATTGTTTTGGATAATACGGAATTCTTACAAAATAAATTCTTCCAATTCTGGTGCATGTAACATTTTTCTACATGTTTGTTTATTCTTTAATTCCTTTCATTACTGTTTTTATAGTTCTGGGTATATGAGTCATTCACCTACTTAGTTAAATATACCCCTAAATTTTTCATAATTTTTTGTGCTATCAACAATATGATCACGTACTTAATTTCAATTTCTTTTTTTTCATGGAAACATAAAGCACTTGTTTATTATTGCTTTAATCAAGACAAAATCTCTTAAAATGATCAGCCTTCATAATGGAAGTATAATCAGAACCATTACTCATAAATTTACAGTTTATTATCTGCTGTTGAGTCTTTACTGTTTCACGCACACCAACAATAACAAGACCTTGACTACACAATAAACCTTTTACGAAAAATACTCTGAACTGACAGTTGTGCAGAAGCTCTTTGGCATTACTCTAATTTTAATATATTGCTAAAAACAAATAAACAAATGTGATTTTCCTTTAATTTCAATTTCTGATATTGTATTATTGGTGTTTAAAAACTCCAGATTTTAATGAGTTGATTTTGTATTCTGCTACCTTATGGAATTTATTAGTTACACAAGAGTTATTTTGGGAGGTTGAGGGTATCTCTGTGATTGCCATATATTAGAACATGTCATCTACAAATGGAGATAATCTTCCTTTAAAATTCATACGCCTTTATTTCATTCTTTTGCTTAATACTGGCTCAGACTTCTAGAACTACGTTAATTTTTTTTTGAAGTGGTGCTTTGTACTGGTTCTTAGAGGAAAATGCTTTGATTTTTCACAACAATGAGTACAATATTAGTTGTGAATAGGTCATAAATGGTTTTTCTTAATTCAGTTTTCTAGATTTTGTTGAGGATTTTTGTATCTATGTTTATCAGGGATATTTCTGTAGTCATCAGGGATATTTGGTATCTTTGTCTGGATTTAGTGTCAGGATAATTCTGAATGTAAAAAATGTGGTGGATATATATGCTCTTCTTCGATACTTTGGTTAAAAAACTCAGCACCAAACTATACAAAGCAAACATTGATATAAACTTATAGGAGAAACAGCCGTACAATACAACTAGACAACTGAACCCCAGGTTCACTGAGCTCATATTTCTTTTACTTTACACCGGTGTCTTAGTCAGCTTCTCATTGCCCTGATCACAATACCTGATACAAACAACTTGGAGGTGAAAAGGTTTATTTTGGATCATGGTTTCAGAGGTTTGAGTCAATGGTTAGCCAGATCCACTTCTTTGGGCCTGACATGAGACAGAGCATCACCGTAGAAAGGTGTGGAGAGGAAAGCTGCTGAGCTCATGGACCCCAGAAAGCAGAGAGAGAGAGAGAGAGAGAGAGAGAGAGGAACCCTTCCACAGCACATCCCAGTGACTTCCTTCCTCCAGCTGAGTCTCTCTGACCTCCCAGTAGTCCATCCAGCCATCAATGTCCATTTGATTAGTCCATCAGATCCATAATCCACTTATAGAGTTCCTTGTCTGAGAGTTCTCCTCTGGTCTTGCTGCCTTGGGGAACATGCTTTCAACATAAGAGCTTTTGGAGGACATTTCAGATCTAAACCATAAAAACAGGCAAATAGAATTCTTGCGGGGTTTTTCCTAGCTATTTTTATATCATTTCTTAAGGAAATTAGTAATCTGTTTGTTCATGCCATTCGTGATTTGAATTCTTTTGCTATTTGTCTGACATAATTTCTCAACTGTGAGGAACTTCAAATTCATTTCTGCTAATTCCCAGTTAATTCATTATTTTCCAGTACTTTTATATTTCTTTGCACATTTTTAAGAATTATTTTGGGGTTCTCTTTCTTAGAATTATTGTTTTTACAATGATCCATAGTGAGTAATAAAAACAAACTGATGGATATGGTGGCTCATGTCTGTGATCCCTGTCACTCAGGAGGTTGAGGCAGGAGGATGGTGAGTTCAAAGCCAGCCTCAGCAAATTATCAAGGGCCTGAGCAACTTAAGTACCCCTGGATTCAATCTAGGGAAAAAGCAAAACAAACTCTGCAAACACATTCACAAGTAAACAAAAGGAATAAAAATTATACAAATAAAATTTTGTTTTGTTGTGGTATATATTACAATAATATAAACAGACTTATTAAAATCAAGTCATATTTTAACACAGGTCTTATAATTTAACTGCAATAGGATTTGGTTATCCTTAATATTAACTCTATATCATAGCTAAATTATGTCTTATTTTCATTATTCTTATGATTTTATACGTGTTCATATATTTATGAGTAAATGATATTTTCCTTTTTTGGAAAGTCAGTTTTATGACCTTATTACTTTACTGTATTCCTCTAATTTTTTAACATTTTATATATATATGTTATTTTTGTTTCTAATATAACAGATTAAGCATTCAACATAATATTTACATTTTAGAGCTTCAGAGGAATATATCACAACTAAAAATATTCAAACAGTAGCTATCTTTTTAAAAATACTGTTATAAGAGAAGCTAAGTATATTCATTAATTCAACAAATACTTAAGTAGCTTCTATTCGATAATGCCATTCTGGGAATTTGTAAGACAGAGGGTTAAAAAAATTTTAAGGTCTTATTTTCATTTAGTTCACAGTTAAAGTATGTGTTTTATATTAGAATTGTCTTAACAAACCCTAATTCTTTTTTTTAACTTATCCCCATCTAAAAAGTAGCTGTTTTGAAATTCTGTGAGGTCTCACTAATTAAAGCTTTGTTTATAACTTACTGCTAAGAATTACTCAACCTGTCTAATATTAATTATCACTTGAGATAATATAGCATAGACCTGTTTACTTTTCAGTATGTGAAAATTAGCATTGATTTTAGTATTCTAATGAACTCTGAAGGATTTTTATTGTCTGTTTTACTTCATTTTATGAATCTCAAATGTGTTCCACAGTGTAACATAAAAGAAAGTTTAGTCTGAGTGGATTTTTAAAATTATTTTAACCTCTTGTAGGATGTAAGGATGACATATTTTTTATTTTCTGCAGCTCACATGCAATGCACAAAAAGGACATTTTATAGATTCTTCTGTGGAGAAGAATTGCTGAGAAAAATAGCGAGTCAAATTTATGATATTTGGAAAAATTATACAGCACTTACACAACCACATTCAAGTTTTTTCACGCTTTCAAGGAAGGGTTGAAAATCTTAGATAACTTATCATCTAGAAAACACTTTCAATCTTCTGAAAATGAGGAGAGAATTAAATTGGATATCACTGAATCGAGGTTTGTATTTGCTATAGATATTATTCATAGCAAGATTTTAAGAAAAACATAATCCAAGGAGTTTCAGGAAATTCTAATTTGACTATGAGTAGGTTCTGCACCATGACTTACTGGATGATACACAAATTTAGTTAAATCGATTTAGAACCTGCTATTTTCCCAAAGCAAGGAAATTATATTTGAGCAGCTCTCCATGATCCTTAAGGAAATTTTCCTTCCACATCCTTCTATATATGTTATGATTTGTATATGACGTGTCCTTCAAAAGCTTTCCTGTTGATGCAGGACAATTAAGGGACAGAACAGTTGGGTTGTGAGAGCTGTAACCTAATCATCCCATCCTAGTTTGAATGGACTGGCTGGGTGGGAACAGTAGGCAGGTGGGCATGGCTGGGTCACTGGGGGTGTGCACTGGCAGGGTTCACCTTCCCAGCAGCTCATTCCTCTCTCCTGCTTCCTGGCCACCAAGCAGAGCAGCTTTCCTCTGCTGCCCTTTCACCCTGTTCTGCCTCACCTGAGGCCCAGAGCAATGGAGCTGGACTGAACCCCTGAAACACTGAGCCAAGACCAACTTTTCCTCCTCTAAGACGTTCCCGTCAGGTATTTTGTTCACAGCAACAAAAAGCTGACTAACTTGGTATGCAAAGTGTTACTTGACATTATATGTTTAAAAAAATAAGTAAATTAGTAGGAATTACAGAGACATGATGGCCACCATAGTACAGAAAAGGTGCATGATCTCAGATGAGCATACAGGAGTACTCCTGACCAGGCCACTAAATCAACTTGACATACCTGCTTGTGTGGGTCTCAGGTTACAATGCATTCATTGAGAAGACTGGTTAGAAAACGTCCAAAATAAAAATAGGTGAACATAAAGGCATAAGATTAATTACACACACACACACACACACACACACACACACAGAGCTGAAAAGAAGAAAACAAAATATTAAACAAAATGTTAGGACCACAGTCTAGATTTTAATGTATACTTAAAATATTAAATATAAAATAAAAAAGTAGAAATGAACTTTTCACTGCCCTAAGAGGCAGTATAATACCGTGAGTAAAAAGATAATCTAGAATTACATGTGAGTGACATTTGCCATACACTAGCAGACTAATTCAGGATAATGTCAATAACTAGAACATATAACTGCTATATTGCTTAATGAGTTAACATACACAGAAGTCATTGCACTATACGTGGTGTACAGTAGTATCAATAAATATCCAGTGGTATTATTTCCATCTACATCAGGTTCAAACAAACACTTCAGAAATTCCCTGCTAGAGGACTTTCTAAATAAAGTTTTGATTGCTTAAACTTTCTGCATGAGAGAATAGGAATTCCTGCAGTTTTGCTTTTTTCTATCTTCTTTACCTCTTTCTTCTTCTTTTTATTTTGTTCTCCTTTGTTCTTGATTTGCGTTCTTCCTGTGTACCTGAGACCAGTGGCCCCCTTACTTCACTTCTTTCTGAATCTGTGGGCACAAGCCATGAACCAATCTGGGCCCCTAAGTAAGATTGACAGGCTCTCTTGGGAAGCTCTGGGAGGCAGCTGGGGGCCGGGCTGCTGGTCTGCAGGCCCTAGAAATAAGTGTCTCAGTTTTCAATACCAAAACCTCAGCAAAGAGAAAATTGAATCATTTATGATTATTGTTGTACTGGCTATTTTTTGTAAAGTGTTTTGCTGAATAGTCACTCATTATTTTTTACCACAGTTCTACCCGCGAACTATGAATCTCTCCATATTTTTTTCAATTAAATGGACTTTTCTCAGTATCTCTTTTCTTTTTTCTCATTTCCATTCCCTTCTTCTTTCCTCCTCCTTCCTCTCTTTTGTCCTCATTCTTCTCTATCTCTCCTCTTTCCCCATCTTTTTCTTTTAACATCAGGAAGGAGAAATTATATTCTTTTCAAGTTTACTCTTGTGTAAAATATTTGAATATATGCAGCTTCTCAGACCAAAGCTCTGAACCATTCAGCACATTTAAGTCATGCACTTTTCTACTTCAATAAGCATTGTGCTCATAAACACTTTTTTTCTTAATCAAAAGCAATACAGACCAACAGTAACAGAAATCATAAGGGTGTGCTGGACAGCTGGTATAGAAGGAGAGGAAAGAATTGTTTTTTGGTACCAAAAATGTTGAATTTTATACATGTTTATTTCCATGGGAAAAGTATCAGCGCAGTGAAATTTGCGTGTCCTTCTCTGGCCCTTCAACGGACAACATCTGCGGAGAGTTACATATTTCCTGTGTTTCACTGCAAATCAGCATCCTATTTTGCAATTTTGGAGGACCACTTCTTTTCTGTAGATACATGCTCCTCATCTTTACAGTATAGAGTATTTAAAATAAACTCATGTGAAAGAAAAAAAAAAGAATAGATATAGGTATAACACGCAGCAGAAATTTGAACATACCTAGCCTTGGATTTGAGTCAGTTAAGTCCGTGCTTTAAATAAAGGCTTTCTCATGAAAAGCATGAATGTGTTTATTTGGAACTGTAGAGCTTCATAGATATTTATGCAATATTATTGAAAAGAAAATGTCTTAGTGTATGTTGTAAATATGTTATGTATTTTTAATAGTTAATGGATCTAGTCTACTACTTAGAAATATTAGAATGGATAAATACACACGCACACCCACCTACAAGCTATTAACTTCTGTAAGTTTTATGCTGAAGGAAATCATGATATAATTCTTGAAACCTTAAGATTTGTTACTTTAAAAATTTGTAAGTGATTTAAATTATATTTTATTTTTTGCTTAATTCCATTAAATAATTTTCATGTAGGTCAGTTCACTACCATGAACATGAGACAAAGAATCCCTTGTTCATACAATATGTGTAAAGTCAGTAGTTCTATGCAACAGGTACTCTTTTCAGTAGAATAGAAAATGCAAATATTTTAGGATGAAAGCATAAATTCAAGGATGTTGTACAAATAGCTATAAAATACTTTATATGCAATTTTTTGAATTTTAAAAATATATGTGTCAATCCAAGTCATGTTATTCTTTTTTTTTCCCTTAGCAACATATCTTCCTAATGCTGAATTTTCTTAGATCAAGAAACATTAGCGTAGCTAAGTGCGCAGTTTCATGGAGTCGCTAAACACAACGTAAATTTAGGCCACACTTACATGTAGATGCTTCCATATGATCATTTAATATTATAACAGTTCCATCAAAAATTTTATGGTGAAAATGTCTATTGAGGAAAAAAAATAAATTGATACAATGAAACTACTGTAAATAGGATAACTTGAAAGAGAATGAAAGACATTCCTTTGTTGGAAATTCTTTTTCTAGTATGGCACCAAAAAAGGGCCCAGCATTGGAGTCAGATAAAGTCGGGTTTTGTCCTTAGAGGATCATGTCCTACGGAGGTGGTCTTGATCAAGTACACTTCGTTCTCTAAAAATCTTGCCACTTATTCCCTATGTGTTTGAAGATCAGAAGTCAATATCCTGAACTTTACGTAGGAACAAACTCTATACCCTCAGTATTGTAGAGATGACAGAATGGTAATGAACAACTTTGCTCACTACAATGTATTTACCAAACATCATAACCATTATTTTTACTCTTGAGGATCTCTAAGACTGAATGCAAGGAATCATACATAAATAATATTCACTAATTTTTTAAACAATGATCATGTTTTAGAGATCAAGCAAGCAAGGCACCTGATGGACAGAGTGGGAGACACCCTAATGGGATCATGAAGACTTTTCTAAGGTCCTGACATTTGAAGTAATACAAAGAGCTCCCATTTTGTGAAAGGAACGATGATAGTTGCCAAGGATGGGGGGAAACTGGAACGCAGCACTGTGGGAGGGAAGGGAAGACGGCACAGCCACTTGGAAACCAGTGTGGCAATTCCTCAGAAAATTTTAAAAAATAGAATTGCCATGTAAGCCCGCACTTTCACTTCTGAGCATACATCCAGAAGAACTGGAAACAGAGCCTAGAAGAGAAATCTGTACACTCACAATCATGCCATTATTCACAATAGCCAAAAAAAGTGCAAGCAACCCAAGAGTTCACAGACAGATGATGGATACACAAAATGAAATTCGGTATACCCAGGCAGGGCTAAATAAGGAAGCGTTTAATGGAATACAGTATTAGTTTTGCACAATGAAAATGTTCTAGAGATCTATTGTACTATAATGTGAATATACTTAACTTTATTGAACTGTACACTTAAAAATGGTTAAGATGCTAAATGTTACGTTGAAGATGTTTTAAAAAAAAGTAACCCAAAAAAGCACAATAAAAATATTCAAGACTAAGGGAGCAGGCTTTGCAAGCATCTAGGAAGGTGCTAAGTAAACAAAACACAAGGACCTGAGCTTTCTCAAACCACAAGGCCATTAAGAAGCCTTAGTCAGGAAAGATCATCCTAGGCCTAGTGGCTCCCTATTAAGAATTTTGATACCACTCAAAGTGAAATAAAAAGTCACTGAAAAGCTCTGGATCTGTCAGTCCCTGGGGAAGATGCCATTTCTTGCTTTATCGGATGCTTACCTTACACCAACAGGAGATAACGCTGAAAGTTGGTCTCTCTCTCTATGACATATCCTGATGTTAAATGTCAGGAGGGGGCTGCAGGAAATGTCAGGAGTCCGGTGAAGGGCACGGTGAAGGACACGGTCCCATTAGCTACATTTGTAGGTGCTAACAAGGCTTCTCTGTAGCAGTGAGGCAAAAGGTCGTAGCTCACCGCCATCCTCAAGCCACACCCAGAGCTCTCTCTGTTGGGAGATCTGCAAAGAGATATTCACAAAGTTGAGTAGGATTTTAAACTAAAGAAGGAAAGAAAACGGGTGGATGAGGTGATGTTGTGTAGCAATAACGCAGAAGCAGACTCTGAGGAGAAATGTCGTTAGAAAAGTAAAAGACTTTTTTGTTGTTGTTGTTAAATTTTTTTTATTTACTTATTGATTCATTGAACACAAATGGAGTACAGCTATTGTTTCAATGGTTGTACACAAAGTAGAGTCACACCATCTGTGCATTCATGCATGTACACAGGGCAATGGTATCTGTCACACATTCTGTTATTATTTTTACCCCCCACCCCACCCCGACCCCTCCCTTCCCTCCAAGCTATCTATCCTTCCTCCATTCTTGCCCCCCTTCCCCCCCCCCCCACATAATTCATCATCATTCACTTATCAGAGAGACCATTCAGCCTTTGGATTTTGGGGATTGGCTGATCTCACTTAGCATAACAGTTTCCAACATCATCCATTTACCTACAAATGCCATAATTTTATTCTTCTTTATGGCTGAATAATACTCCATTGTGTATATATACCACAGTTTCTTTATCCATTCATCTATTGAAGGGCATCAAAGAATGGATGATAAACTTTGTCAAATGTTTCTGCATAAATTATATGCTGATGTGAAAAAAAAAGAATAGTAAAAGACTTTTAAGAGAAAGCGAGTTCGATTTTCATTTTTTACATTATTTGAATGGCTGCTTGATAAATGCTTTTCAACTTCATAAAACTCTCGTTAATCTGCCATACGTACAAGGTCTTTTGTAAGTATTTTGAGAATCAAAATTCAAGGGTGAGGTTGAATTTCTTTCTAGGTTATGTCACACTAAGAAAATTCAGGGCTGGGGACATAGCTCAGTTGGTAGAGTGCCTGCCTTGCAAGCACAAGGTCTTGGGTTCAATCCCCAGCACTGCAAAAAAAAAAAAAAAGGAAATTCAGATACAGCTCAGTGGTTGAGTGCTTGCCTGGCATTCTAGGTTCAATTCCAGAACCAGAAAAAAATAAAATAAAAAGCAGAAAGTTCCACCCTTGAGAACAAATCCCTCAGGGAGTTATAACACTTTTAGGAAAGGTGCTGAATTAGCCACGTGATCTAGGTGAGTTTATGTGAACCAATCTAAATCTGAATGCACATATGACCTAAGATGTCTGAATTAAATATAAATGAGTATCCACTATATTCTTAAGTACATCTTAACAGTCTATTCTTGCATTGTCTTATGAACCTAATGAGACCATGCTCACCATGATATTCTCAAGAAACATGCTCAATTAATATTTGTTCAATAAAAAATTGGACCCCAGTTCAGATTTATTTCCAAATAATGCACTTTCTGACAGCTTACTAAAGTAGTAGACATTTCTTAACAAAATTTTCACCCATCCAAAACCTCACTTCCTTCCAAGTCACACATTGGGGGAGGAGAAACTGTTTATTATTTTGAGATTACACAATTTCAACCACTCACCACCTCAGAGTTGACCAAGTGTCCTATCCTTTGCATTGATCCAGTTTCCTCCTCTTCTACTTCATCCAGATTTATGTTTTGTAAATGAACAGCCATCTCAAATTATCTTTTAATTTCTCCTTGTTACTCTTGAACCTTGCTTTCCATAAGAACTCACTTGTATTCCTATAAGAATTAGTTAGATAAATAATTAATAAACAAAATACCTCTGGATTTTGTTAATAATTTCAGATACATCCTTGTAGGATAAGATATCTTGACAGAAAATCAATGTAAAACTCAGGTCCTAAATATCTTACAGAGTTCTTATTACCTTGTTATTCATTTAATGATGAATTTTAAATTAATTAGAGGTATTTAACAACGTATTTTTGCTAGTATAGAAAGTTCAAGAATATTTAAAAATATGTTACAGACTTAGAGATAGTCAAGAAAGTCTGAAACTGAGTCATAGATGATAATATTCAGAACACTAAAATTTGGGTGGATATAGTAAGATATTTTTCATATAGCTGGCATCTAAACTACACTAGAGCAGCCCTGATTTATTTAGATTGAATGAAACAGATCACCTTAATCAGTTAAAGGCTACTTAATTCTGTAGGCGAGGTTCATTCTCAGGATTTGATGATTTGTAGTCTGAAGGCAACAAGAAGCTGAGATAGAAATCTTCCAGGCCAGGCCTGTGAATCAGGCATCTCCAAGTATCCCAACAGCAGCACTTTGCCAGGGTGCCCTCTAGTGGCCTACATAACAACTACACCGTTTGGTGTAGCTAGAACTGCTTCCCATTAGGGAGGGTAGTTACAAGCCAGTTTTCTGGGGCTAAGGCTGTTATCTGAATATTATTTTCAGAAGCAAGGCATTAATACGTTTAGACACAAATTTTCTACAATCAGTGCAGATGTTAGGAAAGAAGTCAATAATTATTTTAAATGATGCTATGTATTTGAGCAAGGAACAAAATTCTTAAGAACAAGGATGTATTTGTTACATATAATTTCACTAAATCCAATTTCCTGTCTTTTTACCTGCAACGTTTTAAAAAGTTTTTTAAACTATATAATCTCAAATGAGCCTAGCTAAAAGGTAACATATGGCTAATATGCATATTAGGTAAAAATGTGACATGATTCTTTGCTTACTTATTAAAACCTCTAGTCTAAAATAATCAATTATTTTGTTTTCATCAACAATATATTTAAAACACATAGAAAAGCAAGCTCTCAGGACATATTTATAAACATTTCATTTTATTTACAGGAAATCTTTCACTGTAAAATTAAAAATTATATGCTATATCAAACCAAAGAATATTGTAATAATCATATGCAGAAAGAATAAATGATATGTGTTCGACACTTAAGTGATTCTAGACTGCAGGAAAATTTTCAAAGTATCAGTTCATGAAGTTTAAGATAATTGTAATGACTAGAAGAATTCTGCTTTCAAATATATTTTCTTTGAGTAAAAGACAACTCTGAAAGCATGAAGGCAAGCATTCTCTCAATAACCACTAATATCATAATGCACACTTTCCACAATGTATAAAATATGCATATACCTACACACACACATGCACACACATATGCAATTATATGTGTTTAAGATTATATCTGCCAGCTTTTTACTTAATGTATAATAAGCATTTCCTTTATTTTTAAATGTTCTTTGAAATTGTGGTTTATAACAGCTGCATATATTATCAGGCAGGGTGGTATATATACTCCTGTAATCCCAGTGGCTCAGGAGGCTGAGGCAGGAGAATCAAAAGTTCAGTCAACCTCAGCAACTTAGTGAGGCCCTAAGAAACTTAGTGAGACCCTGTTTCAAAATAAAAAATAAAAAGGGATGGGGATGTGGCTCAGTGGTTAAGCACCCTGGGTTCAATCCCTGGTACCAAAGATGATGATGATGATGATTATGATAACTCTATAGGTTTTTATCAGGTGTGGATGCTACACTTTCACCAGTGGACATCAGGGTGGGTTTCTAATCCTTCACAAAATGTTGCAACAGAATTTCTTTTAAAAAATCTGTCATGGGATCAAAAATGTCCATTAAGATGAAAAACTGTACTTCATCAAAATTAAAACCTTTCCTGCTGAAGAGACACTGCTTATAGAATAAAAGAAACAAACTAAAGACTGGGAAAAAATATTTGCAAATCAGTCTAAGTGTCTAGACCACACAACGCCTTCTTAAAATCAATAAAGAGAAAATAACACAAGAAAACAGCGAGTAAAAGACCTGAATGGACACGTTACCAAGAGGTGCTGAGAATATGAAATAAGATCTGAAGTACATCCAACACATTAGCCACTGGGCAAATGAAAATTAAAAACGTGACCAGCCTGGGTGGTGGTGCACACCTATGATCCCAGCAGCCCAAAGGCCGAGGCAGGAAAATTGCAAGTTCAAAACCAGCCTCAGCAACTTTGTGATGCAAGACCCTGTCTTCTCAAAATTAAAACCTTAGCAAGACCCTGTCTTAAAATTAGAAAATAAAAAGGGCTGGAGATGTACTGAGTGGTTAAGCACCCTATGTTCAATCTCTGGTACAAAATATTAAAAGAAAAAATGATGAACTACCACTATACTTCTGTTAAAATAGCAACAAATGAGCAAGCAAATATGCTGATAATACCAATGCCAAGCAAGAAGTGCAGAACTTGATCTCCTATACATTGCTGGTGGGAATGCATAATGGTTCGGCTGTGTCTTAAAATTCATGAGTAAAATAGCAATTTCTTAAAAATGTATCCTGCCCTTAATTTATGACCCAATAATCTTAGTCCAAAGTATCTATGCTAAAGAGGTGAACATTTACATCCATACAAAATCAAGGACAAAAATATTTACTGCAGCTTTGTGAATAATTGAGAAAAACCGAAAATGACTTGAATATGTGCTTCAGCAGGTAAAAAGATTAGCCAATTCTGATACATACAAACAACTGAATACTCAGCGGAAAAAATGAACAAACATGATATGTATAAAAAAGCTTAAGTGAATTCCAAATGCCTTATGCAGAGTAAAAGAAGTCAAACCCAGAGGCTACTTACCTGATGCTTCACTTATGTGATGTTTTCAAAAAGACCAAATTGCAACAATGGAGAACCAGGAGCTGCCAGGAGTTATGGGAGGAAGAGAGCGAGATCATGAAGGGACAGCATGAGGGAAGCTTTTGAGAGATGAAATTCTTTTCCATCCCTATTATGATGACAGTTACCTAAATCAAAGTGCTAGCATTTATGAACTTGAGAACAAGTGAATTCTGTCTATGGTAATTTATAAAAGAAAAAATTAAAAGTCACAACATAATCACCTCTGCTTTAAAATAGCATCACTTCTAAGATTTAGCAATGATCAGTAAAGCTTCTGTAAACATCTGTGTTTCTCTATTAGAGAGAATTAAAAGCTATAGATAATGTTAGAGGGTAAGTCTGAAATTTCAAAATGACATTCAAGGAAATTATCAGTTCTCCCCTAAATTGAAAAAAAATGTAACCGACTTTAATGAATTGAATGAAAATTTCCAATGGCTTGAGCATTTTGCAGATGAAATTTATGTGAGGTCAGAGATTAACAGAGGGAGCCCATTTAGCCAGACTTCTGATTTTACGTGCCACATCGTGATCTCAATGCAAAAATGCTCTGAAGCACAAAGGTCAGGGAATACAGCCCTAATTTTTTTTTATTTTTTGTATGTGGACATAAATTTTCAACATTTGTCCAAATCCATAGAGTGTACATCAGAGTGAATCTTAATGTAAACTGCAGACTTCCGTTAATGCTGTGTCAACGCAGGTTCATCACTTACAACAAATGTATCATTTTCAACGAATGTACCTCCTCATTGACAATGGGGGGGCCATGCCTGGATGGAAGAGGAAGCATATGGGAATTATCTGCTCATTCCTCTCAGTTTAGCTGTGAACTTAAAACTGCTCTAAAAATACAATTTAAAAAAAAGAGCTAATAGAGTACAATTAAACTAAAAGAAACAAAAAAAGGATTGCATCATGTTAAAATATATTTATATGAAAATATATCTTATCTACTTATTATCTTTGTATAAGTGAAAGGTCAGTGAATCAAAAGATGCAAACTTTTCAAAGAAAAACATATTTGTTGGTAGACATACACTTAAAGTATATGAAAATATCCTTTTCCTATCCTTTCACTTACTCAAAATCTTAGTGTTCAATTTTTGCCTGACTTAGGAAGTCAAATGATATTTATTGCATTTAAATGTACACTTATTGCTTACTACTGAGATTGATATTTGTTTTTATGTGTTAGTCCATTTGCATTATTCTTATTATTGTCTTTGCTTCTGTGACTTTTTATTAAGAATGCTTCCAAATTCCACAAGAATTTGATAAAACTGATTTAGTTAGCATTACTTTTGCCTCCAGTGGTCAGGAAATTCTAATTTGTTTTCGACTGTTCACCAAATGAAGATGTACAATTAGATCGCTGCTTTGAAGGCACAACTTCCTGCTCCGTGTTCCTAGTCATTTATGTCCCCCTCATCTGTTTAGCCTTGAATAACAAAGTGCCCTGAGCTAGCTGTCAGGGGCAACTGCAGAAACTGCTAAATTACTCTGCGAAGCAAATGTGATTGTACTGGAAAGGCTTTGAACAAGACAAAAGCAGAGATCTCTCTTCACACAATTCTAGACCCATGTTAATGACTCATACAGTTGCAGGGCAGCCACTGTGAAGAGAAATCAGCTAAATGGCCAAATGAATAGAAGGCCTACCCTACCTGGCCAAGTTCAGCTTCAGAGCGTTTTAGCCCCTGGATCATAATTGGACACGTCAGAAGTCGGCCTGAATCTACTGACACTTTTGCTCCTTACACAAATTTGCTATTCCATAAGATGCTCAAATTGGTAGAAATTTGTATTTTGATTCATTCAAGTAGGTTATATTTTTCTGGTTAGGGGAGAATCAAAAAAATTCCTTTGAATATTATTTTGAAAATTATGAATTACCCTCCAATATTATCTATAGATTTTTATTAATATTAATACAACTACTGCTTGAGTGGGTGCATGCATGCATCCCAAATAGCATAAAATATTAGAAGTAAATAGGGGCATTTTTCTGAAGCTCCCTGTTTTTATTCTTAGTGAGACATTAGGTCTTATTTAAATGCGTACATCTATATATACCATAGAGATAACATTGTGATATACGTTCCTGCAGACTACTGAATTTAGGCATGGTAGAATTGTGATTTGTTTTTCAGTCTTGGATAAAAATCAAGGAGCTCTTTCAGTATTTGTGGTGATAATTGATAATACTTTTTCTTCAGGAAGCATTACTTTGAAAAGGGACGGATTTATTAGTTTCAGCTAAAGTTCAACAAAGTTTTCATATTACTGTTTGCAATATTTGACATCTTGGTTTACTAAGACAAAAGATATGATTGTCATATAAATAAGGCCGAATAGAAATCAAAATTGTATACATAGTTTTGTACAGAGAGAAATAAAAATAATTATATATATTCATATATATGTATATACACACACATGCTCGTCTCATTGTGTTTCTCTTAAGGAATATAGACTGTGAAAGAATTAAAGAGTAATTATAATTAGGACCATTATTCATTAGTTTCAATTCCCTTAAAATAATTTTGGGAAGATAAGTATTTTCTTTCCTTAAATGATAAGGAAAACTAATTTAAAAAACTTCGCCATACTGCTTCTTTGAGTTATTAGTTACACATGTTGTACAAGCAGTTCATGTTCACCTGTCTGCTGTGGTCCATCCTGTCCACCTCTTTTCATCCATCCTCGAGCCTTCTACTTTAGTTATTCCACTGGAGGATCCCAACTCCATGGCTCTCCTGTTACTTTTCTCTAACCCCAGCAACCAAAACATATTTGGTCCTTATTCCATTCCTTGACCTCCACCCCACCCCACCCTACCCCAATGGAGGTGAAGAACCTTCTAATGTATCCACTGATTACATCAGCAGTCAGTTCAAGGGCAGATCCATGCAGCATGCAATACATTAAATTCACTTTTCTGAACTTATCCAGAGCGATACAAAGCAGATCCTGTGCCACAACGTGAGATATCAATTTTCAGCATAAGTAAAGCTCTGTAATAATACAGAGGCTACTGATTATACTTCACAGAAATTATCACCAGTAAGTTAGAAGAGTTCTTTAACTGAATTCGGAGAATTCAAAAGTTCAGTGAAGAAAATTATCAAACCTAAAGTTTTCAGCTAATATACAAAATCGGGGAAGGAAAAAAGTTAATAAATTATATAAATGTTAAAATGGATAAGCTCATTAAAAACCCATTACTTCTATTGCAATATCAGTAAAAGCTTAATAGGTTGTGATTATGGGCCAATTTTCCAGCTGAGGCTTCTTGTTCTTGCAAAATGTAAACAGGAAGGAAAAGCAGTTTGACATAAAAATTGTGGCCCAAACAGATTTTATTTTATTACAAAAATAATAAAATAAATTTTATTATAAAAATAAGCTGGTCTGAGCACAATTTTTTCATAATATTTATCCTTTGCAATAGTAATATAGATGCAAGATGTACATATGCAATCTCTGTATGCACATGCATGCATAACAGATATTTTTGTACTTTGTGATCTTCAGGTAAGAGAAGGATTACGGTACGGACCCTTCATTCCCCTGATTTTTCAGCCTCTAGTACTTTATCAAGTGATAGGAGTGTTTATTAAACTGCTTACTGAAAACACATTCTCCATTAAATATTACTTACAACAAGGCAAAACGAACAATGAAAAGCTTTCTTTTTTTATAATTTCATGACAGTTGCAGTCCTATTTTCGACATTGACAATTAAAAGAAATTTGTGGAGGCTGATTCACGGTGTTCTTAAAGT